>OZ007508.1:12799538-12927724 GCA_963931865.1 Axinella damicornis
TTTAGTTTTTTTGCTCTATGATAAGTTTACCAGTGTGGCTAACGAGGCGACTGGAAGTAGCAACTGATTGCTAGTATTAACCAGCCCCCCGGGACCGACGGTTTTACATCCCCTCCGAAGGAAGTAAGCTAAGCAAACACCTACTCAATTTTGGGGGTAGAGCTGAGTAGACTCCAGGGAGACTCCCTATAAGTATAATAATGGTTTATGGAAATTATACGAGCCATAAAGATCCTGCCAGGACACTGTCTGTTGCTCTCACCCTGCTGTTGCTGTCCGTGTCGTGCTATCCTGAGAGCAGCCTGCACATCCACTCGGAGGAGGGTGGAGTCCCGGTCCACCATCTCTACGAAGGCAGCACAGGAGGAGGTCAGATGGGGGTTGGTGAAGTCCTGTAGAGCTAAGCGGTAGACGTGGGACACTGCACGGTCAATCCTGTGGGTGTGTACGTGTGAGGGTGTGTGCGTGTGTATGTGAATGAGTATGTGGTGTGTGTGTGTGTGTGCATGAGTATGTGGTGTGTGGTGGATCAGGCTTAGATACACAGAGCATGGACATGCACTGACTTGGGGAAAACAGCCGCTGATAACCAGTCACAATGTCATCGGTGCAGAGGGAAGCATTCATTTCACGATTATCGTTTCAAGACCGGCGAGTGTCATTCATTCAAGAAACGAGGGCATTTATCCCCCCCTCCCCCATGTCCGTTCACTCAACGTCCTTGCGTGTGCAGATTGGGCCAACTCAGTATGCAACCATGCGTCTGGTGGGTTGACACAGACAGGCCGTTCACATGCTAGCACATAGTACAGTTACCATAAAGTGGGAGCACAAAGGGTGTCCAAGAACAACTATCACAATGGTTGTTTGTATGATGATCCTCTAGCTTGGATCATTGTACACTTCTAGCTAGAGAAGGTATATTTTGATCAACCTTGCAATCAGGGATGCCAGAATTGCACTGCGTCCTTATCGTAATTGCAAAGCCATACATAACAGCTGTAGAAAGAGCAGAACAGCAGGCAGTGCACATGAAGGCTAGCTCCTACATCACTGTCAGGGGTCCCCCAGGGGTCAATACTTACATGTATACACTTGCATTATGGGCGTCACACTTTCTATCAAACAATGTTATTGGGTGGTGAGCCCAGGAATTGTGCTTGCCTCTTGGTTGTGTTGGAGTGTCCGATGAGCTTGGCAGCGACAAAGTTGGCAAACGCAAAGGAGGGCTGCCCTCGCTGGAGGAAGTAGGAGTACATCAGATGCTCAGTGTGGGCAAACTTCTCTGCCAGGGGGGCGAAGGAGAAATGGGGGATCTCGAGGGTACCTGTAGGGAGGAAGAAGAGAGAGGGAAGGGAAATAGGGAGGGGAGAGAGGGAAGGGACAGAGGGAGGGGAGAGAGGGAAGGGGAGGGAAGGGACAGAGGGAGGGGAGAGAGGGAAGGGACAGAGGGAGGGGAGGGAGGGAAGGGACAGAGGGAGGGGAGAGAGGGAAGGGACAGAGGGAGGGGAGAGAGGGAAGGGAGAGAGGGAGGGGAGAGAGGGAAGGGACAGAGGGAGGGGAGAGAGGGAAGGGACAGAAGGAGGGGAGAGAGGGAAGGGACAGAGGGAGGGGAGAGAGGGAAGGGACAGAGGGAGGGGAGAGAGGGAAGGGACAGAGGGAGGGGAGAGGGAGCGAGGAGAGGGAGCGAGGAGAGAGGGAGGGGGCATTAATGTAGCGAAAGATGAACTATGCAGTGTAGAGAGACTGATGAAGATTGATATAATTATGCAAGAGTACGAAAAGTCGTGGGGAGAATGGCCATCCCCTTGTGCGTACCTTCGGTGGACTCATCCCGAGTAGCAAGTATGTTGGTGGACTGCCACTTGAACAGGCGGGAGATACTGAATGGCACACTCCCCTGCAGGGAAGGATTATAACATGTCTAGATGGAAGACAGCTCTTCCCTGTAGCAATACATCAACCTATTGCAATAGCTATATTCTAGTTGTGATGGATGACTGTTATCACTACTAGTGTGGGGTCACTCAGCCTCGTCCCAATAATGGATTAATACCCCACACCTGGAAGTTAATCTACGTACCGTAGTCGCGCGTTATTAGGTGCATGCGCCTATAACTCCACAGGAAGGAAATATGCGCCTATAAGCGAGATGCGCCTAATAACACATTCCTCGAATAGGAAGCGCGCTTCAATTCGAATATAGCTGTTTTCCACTCCGAAGGATCGAAAATGGCAGAGTTTCTGGAAGAAGACTGCAGCGCTTACCTGGGACGAGAGTTGTACCTGCGCCTAACACCGAATATGCGCCTATAAGTGAGATGCACCTAATAACGTGCGACTACGGTCCCTCTTCAGACCATAGTAAGTAGGAGTAGTCAGAATCTGCCAAAGTTCGTGACTGAGATGCAATAATTTTAATCAACCAATGTTTCAACCTGGGTAGGTCTCCTCAGTCAGACCTGCATCTCAGTCAACACACGGTGGCCCTCCTGCTAACCTGAAGCAGCTGATACACAGTGATGTCCTGTGACTGTGCTGGTGTGAGGGTGGTGGGGGGAGGGGGGAAGATGGCGGCCTGGAGGGTGGGGTAGGCAGCTATGGCCGGACGGAGAATTGAAGGATCCACACACCACCGACCACTAGACTCTTCCATTGCCTACAGGATGTCACAAAAATTAATCATTCCTTGCTTCATCCCAATCTACGTACTAGGTTGCTCCTCTTCTTGTAGAGGTACACATTTTTTTGAGTATTACTATGGAAACAATTGGCATTTGTATCCCAACTGCGTAGGCGTTCAAAGGTGCCGCCTGTGGTTTATACAAGTTGTATCCCAACTGCGTAGGCGTTCAAAGGTGCCGCCTGTGGTTTATATAATACATACACCTCATGTTTATATAATTTTGTTCTAGTGTTTGTATTAGGGTGTTGGTTTGTATTACTTAGTGGCTATTCTGAATTTATTCCATAAAAATGTGACTGGATATCTATAATGCTCAGCAGAAACAGCCAAACACCAGCAGGAGGCTTATCACTAGTGATACACATCAGCTGGCCATATGATCATCGCCATGGTTTCAGCAAGATCAAGGCCAGCTGCATGCAGCTACATAGGGTTCAGTAGACTGCAGTTACATTGTACATCACTCACAGTATGGCCTAATGCAGCGCGCACAGGCTTATTCCTGCCCGGCTCAGGTGCCAACATCACATGCCACACTAGCTAGTAGCTAGTACATGTACTTCCGACTGTGAACCTGACATAGTGCACCAAATGTTAATGTGTGGTTCTAGTAAGGCCCTTCCAAATCAATTTATAGTTTCTCATCCAACCTAATTTCCGCCCGCGTGGGTTTTGGCTTCCTCAAGTATCTCATGAACTGAGCATGCTCAGTGGAAAATTGCATTACGTCATACCTGTCTACACGTGGATCGGGAGCAGAGTCAGGAGGAAACACTTGAAAAAGAAAAGGAAGAGCTAAAAAGGTGAGATATTGCCAAATGTATACCGCCCGCCCGGGAGGGGCCTAAATATGACCCACTGTTGGCCACAACCAGTATACAGTTCCTTAGCCCAGCTGACCTCTGCCAGTGAACCAGGGGCAAACACACCTGACCCTGACCCCTACTAAACCCAGTTGACCTCCGCCAGTGAATAAAGGGGCAAACACACCTAACCCTAACCCCTACTGAGCCCATCTGACCTCCGCCAGTGAATAAAGGGGCAAACACACCTAACCCTAACCCCTACTGAGCCCATCTGACCTCCGCCAGTGAATAAAGGGGCAAACACACCTAACCCTAACCCCTACTGAGCCCATCTGACCTCCGCCAGTGAACCAGGGGCAAACACACCTAACCATAACCCTGACCCCTACTGAACCCAGCTGACCTCCTCCAGTGAACCAGGGGCAAACATGAGTGTGGCAAGGGTCATGAGAGTCTTGCCGGCCTGCAGCATAGCCATCATGTCCATGGGAGCACCACTGCCACTGCTGTTGATGCCAAGATGTAGGCGACCACAGGAGAGACTGGCTTGGAAGATTGCATTGGGGTCTGGAGGGAGGGAGGGAGGGAGGGAGGGAGGGAGGGAGGGAGGGAGGGAGGGAGGGAGGGAGGAAGGGAGGGGGAGGGAGGAAGGGAGGGGGAGGGAGGGAGGGAGGGAGGGAGGGAGGGAGGGAGGGAGGGGGAGGGAGGGGGAGGGAGGGAGGGAGGGAGGGAGGGAGGGAGGGAGGGAGGGGGAGGGAGGGAGGGAGGGAGGGAGGGGGAGGGAGGGAGGGAGGGAGGGAGGGAGGGAGGGAGGGAGGGAGGGAGGGAGGGAGGGAGGGAGGGAGGGAGGGAGGGAGGGAGGGAGGGGATAGAGGAGGCGAGGGGAGAAGGGACAGATGCAGGGAGGGGAGAAGAGAAGAGAGGGAGACAGGGAGAGGGGAGAGGGGAGAGGGGGCAGAAGGGAGAGGGGGAGAGGAGGAGAGGGGAGATCGAAGAGTACTGATACTGAACTGCGGCCACTTTATTGAATATGTAGTGTATTGTTAACCACTCACCAAGAGGATTGAGTGCCGCCTTGCGATACTGGAGCATGACATTGACCCAGGGCTGGTCTGTGGTGTCCAAGCCAAGGGAGGAGATGGAGGAATCATCCAGAGCAAGTCTATATAGGAGAGGAGCCTTGTGAATGATATCGTACATCTCGTCATGGAGACGGTAATGGCTTGGGAATGAGAACGTACCCATAGCAGTCCAGGTAGTGGTACATCAGGCTGACAAATTTGTTCTCAACAAGGTACTTCAGAAACCCTCCGTGGAACCCCTCCAGTGACACCAAGGCTCCTCCTTCCTCCTCAGTCATGTGACCTGAGCTCTTGGTGAGGGGGTGGGGGTGGGTGAAGAGGGTGTGCACCCTACCCATCCGATGGAGCAGGTATGGCATGTTTGACAGCTCGTGAGGAAGCAGCACTCCATGTCTGAAGTTTTGTGTGTGTGCATGTGTGTGTGTGTGTTTGTGTGTGTTTGTGTGTGTGTGTGTGCATGCATGTGCACATGTGCATGTGTGTGCATGTGTGTGTGCATGTGTCCGTGCATGTGTGCGTGTGTTTGTGTGTGTGTGTGTGTGCATGCATGTGCACATGTGCATGTGTGTGTATGTGTGTGTGCATGTGTGCGTGTGTTTGTGTGTGTGTGTGTGTGTGTGTGTGTGCATGCATGTGCACATGTGCATGTGTGTCATGTGTGTGTGTGATGGAGGGAAGGGGTCGGGGATTATATCATCCACATGCCGACAACCTAGACCTTATTTCAGGTACTCAAACAACAACTTCACGAGTGTGCAGTGCCCCATTGTACCAAGCCTTACACCAACCCAGGAAATAAATAGTGAGGGTCAATGGCGGCTAGAAGTGTGGTCATTCAGCAATGTCATTCAGTGACATTTTTGAGCGGGTTACTGATTGCATTGCCAGACTTCCTTGGGAGCCTAGCAATGAGACTAGCATGGTCAAAGCAGCTTAAGAAGCACAGTCAACAGGCAAAGCGACTTAGAAACACCACTGAAATACGACGTTTGCAGTGCAGAGTGATGCTACCTGGGTGGGGCAACATATGCACGGTCAAAGGCCAACAGCCAAAACGCAGCATGGTCAACGGTCAAACTGCTGAATAGAGTTGTTCACCACCGGTCACAGCTGTGACTATAGAATCTATGGTAGTGACCTTCCCTGGTATAGTCGTGGGGGCCAGATCAATACCTTAACATGGAAGATGCTCTCAGGGAGGAGGAAGGGTCTGGACACGTGCTTATACCAGTGCGCAACTCAGGCTCTGTGCTGAGTTCGAATCCCACTAAAGTCATTGGTTATTCTGTTGAAGGGTGGTTCACCTTGAATTTGCACTTTGCCCTTCCAGAAAACCAAGTTTGAGCAATGCCATTTATGGTAACTCAAGCGAGTTCAGTGATGATGTCATCACCATCCCCTGTTAATGGGGCTCAGGACCTGCATGAAAACCTTCTGTACTGGAGATGCGGCATTCCTGGGTTTTCAAATCAAAATGAACTGAACTGAATGGGACATTCGAGTTGTCCTCAGGACGGAATGGTGCCCTGACAAATCTATGATTTTAATCGTTGATTGCAAAGACGTCATGGAAATTATATTCTCCAGGCAATCAGAGTTGCCAGTGACTAGATAGTAGATACAGTGTGCCATGCCGTGTTACTCCCACGAGGGTTTGGAAAAAGTTGAGGGGATCAATGAACAGGTCGATAGTGATTGTACGTGTGGTCCACCATTGATTGCTTATTCATGCACAATTGCATTCCGCCAGGACAACTCGAAGAATGTAGGCATGTGCCCAGCCAAAATCAGCTCCCACTATGATGATGTTGTGAGTATCAGGAGCTTATGAGCAGCGCAAATGTGCTCCTGTGAGTACCTGACATGTTTTTCTTGTGTAAATTGGTTCAAAGAGGGTGTGAAGTGTATGTGATGTCACACCATAAACAACTGCCTTACTGTGCAACAGGAATGTATATTTATAGCTTTCATATCCCCAGGCATCAACGCACATGCGCATATGCAGGATACTCACTGACGGCGCGCGCGCGAATGCGGCCGAGAATGGTAGGCGTCAATTGGAATGAACCCCGCCCCCCCATCGATCGACACGTTGTACTTACTTGTGGTCGACCGGTCAACGATGATGTACTTGCGAGGGAGCTTGGTGGAGTATTTCTATGAACCTGGCGGTCCAAGACCATACAAGTGCGGCTACTGCAAGTCGCAGGACACGAGCAAGTTACAGGGAATGATGGCGTACAAGATGACGTGTCGAGACTACCAGTCGCTGGTGGACAGGGGCTTTCAGAGGTCGGGTAAATTCGTGTACAGGCCTGTCATGAACCAAACCTGCTGCCCACAGTACGTAATTCGTACAGATGTCAGGAAATTTCGAGCTTCTAAGTCGCAGAGGCACGTGGTAAAGAAAGTGAATAAGTTTCTACTTGGTGGGCATGGGAAGGAGAAGGGTCTACCTTTGGGTGCGGCAACAACTGAAGACACCACAGCTGAGTCAAAATCAACACCCACTGATGAAAGTATGGACGAACAACCTTCAAGTAAAAGGCCGAATTTGAAGAAGTCTGTCGTCAGGCAAGGAATTGGCCCTGATCCTAGTAAACCGCCTTGCCGAAAGGCTAAGGTAATTCGTCAGGAGAGAAGGGCTCTCAAAAGAGCAGCGAAAGAGCTGCAAATGGAAACGGAAAGTAAGGAACAAGGCAAAACACTGCCCGATTGTGGCCCTGTAATGGCAATGGCAGATCAGCATACAAGCAGTACAACCACCTGTCCAAACCACACAACTGCATGTGAATCGCGAGATTCTCGCACCGAACCACAACCACCAGAAAGTGTAAAGGTCTTTGAGCAAGACTTGGAGGAGCATACAAGCAGTACAACCACCTGTCCAAACCACACGACTGCACGTGAATCACCAGCTGCTCACACTGAACCACAACCACCAGAAAGTGTAAAGGTCTTTGAGCAAGACTTGGAGGAGACCCTTGCTGTTCCAGATGCCAGTAGCTATGCCCACAGAATAGAAACCAGGTTAGTGCCCTGCATTACCCATTCACCGAAGTTTCAGGAGACGTACCGCGAAAGCTACACCGTGTTCAAAAAGTTCCAGATGGGGATTCACAAGGAGAAAGAAGAGGACTGCCAGGAAAGACACTTTGAAGAGTTCATAGTTGAATCCCCACTGATTTTAGAAGATGGCTGCGAAGGGATGCCTTGCGGATATGGTTCTTACCACCAACAGTACTTACTTGATGGCAAAATATTTGCCGTAGGTGTACTTGACATTCTACCCAAGGGGGTGCTCTGCGAGTACCTATACTATGATCCTGACTATCGCTTCATTGCCCCTGGTGTCTACACAGCGCTTCGAGAGATAGCCTTTACCCAGCAGTTTTATCGCCACAACCCCTCAATGCAATACTATTACATGGGGTTTTACGTCCAGAGTTGTCCAAAAATGAACTACAAGAGTAAATACAGTGCCTCGTATCTCCTTTGCCCAGAAACGTACCAGTACATACCACTGGAAGTATGTGTTCCAAAGCTGTTAGTTTCCGAATATTCACGGCTGGCTGATGCAGATACACCTGACGTCTCAGACCAATTTTCAGCTGATGACTTGAACGATTTGCCAGTGTTTACAATGGAGATGAGGAACATGTCATACGGAACGTACAAGAGTACGAATGGCGAGAGGGACTGGGGACTGATAGAGGAGTACGTGAAACTGGTAGGACTTGAAGTAGCTTTGAGGGCTAAACTGTTTCTAGGGAGAACATTGTACTAGAGCTGTGCATATTTTATGTATAGGGGTTGCTTTTACATGAATGTACGTACGTATTATTTTTCCGATTTTATTATTTTATGCTGTGAACCTGAAGCTCCTAAATATGACTACTGGTTACACTCCTGGTAGTGATTAATGAACCTCACAGCCATCAGGAAGGGCATACGAAATATCTGACTACACTGTCGTGGTAATGATTTTTACTGATTCGAAAATGTCATTCAGAGACTCACCGTGGTTGCAGAGTTTGAAGAACTAGCTATACCACCACCATTGCCAATGCTCACACAGTCATTATGTACGCTAATTGGAGCGAGCCATATGTACGAGCCGTATTGCATACTGGTGGATGCAATCCGAGTCTGCTGAAGTATCGACAAGGTGGGAGTAAAACAAGGCATGAGACAAGTTTCAATGAGTGGTTGCCAATTGACTGATATGATTAAATGTGCTTTGTACATGCCCCTATCCAACAAATATCTCCTTTGCAGGAAATGTCTACTGGACTAGTAGACATTTACTGCAAAGGAGGAGATATTTGCAAGCTTCAATACATGTATTGCAGGTCAGGAATGTCAAGAATGTCAACTTAGAACCAGCAAGGAAGTAACTTTCATTGAGGAAGTCACCTGATCTAGACAGTCATATAAGCGGGCAGGATATGCAGTGAGACAGCAGAGCCAGATCCTGGAGTACATGCAAGCTACCAGAGAGTTTGTAGTGTAGGTATGTGCATCACTGTACTGTACATGTATGTGTAGTTGTGGATGTGCGTGGATCATACTAGCAACACCATCAATGTTCTCCCAGAAGTGGTTGTTACTGGAGCTTTGCATGTAAGGGCTCTAGGCCTAGTAATAACACTCGTATAGTAACGTTTGTGATGTTAGATATCACTAGAGGCTGCATAACGAGAAGTGGGGCAAAATCTGCATATAAAGCCACTGTGTATAAAGCTGTACATGTCCATGTAAGCATCTCTTGAGCTGTTATGAACTCCCGAGATTTCTGTAGCCTCATTCCCAGGCCTTCTACACTCCAGTTTTTGATCACTTGCAGTATCTGCATACTGCAAATGATCAAAAACTGGAGTGTAGAAGGCCTGGGAACGAGGCTATCTGTGGTGCCACATTGCTCACATCAATTCTACCCCATTTTTCATGCTGATGGAGACCTAGAAATGAGGCCAGCCATGTTATGTGTACTTTATCCACACTGTTATCATGCAATGAACAAGGATCGACCAGTATTCTTTGCTGTGTGTATACAGCATCTTAAGCATTGCAAAGACAGAGTAGCTATACAGTACAAGACATAACTTTAGCCTAATTCCGAGGAACAATGCTGTGGATGACACGTACCAACATATCCATGTGCAGGATTTAAGTTTGTACGTAACAAATTATTACACCCCTGGTAGGGGTAAACAGCACTCAGGAAAGGCGTACTAAGATTCTGACTACACCGTCGTTCTGACTCAACCGTATAAAAGTTGTTCCGAGTTCATCACGGTCATGGAGATTGAGCACTTGAATATTCCAGTTCAGCTGCCATTGCTTTCTCCAGAAGATGCCCACACATATAGCATTAATTGGCAGTATACATGAGGTCATGTATGTGTGGAGCAAGCCATAGGTATGAACTGGTGGATGCAATCCACAAAGTGAGACTAAAACAAGGCATGGGGCATCATTTCGAAAAGTGAGTTTGCCCTACAGGAGTGTAGATTCCACTTGTACTCCATTATACCATGTTGACAGACAGTTTGTAAATAAAAGAAGTCCCATAATCGTACCTTTCCGTTGCAAATTTTCCCCTTGGGAGTGGTGCTATAGTTGTGTAAACATGCGAAGACAAACAAAGGCAACATTGACTGATAATAATTTGCAAACTAGTAGTTTCAGTGAGCATAATGACCACATATTATTAGGCATCAAATTCACCTCTTTCATGGCCTGGCCCATGAAGGATATGAGGACGTTGTGTGAAAGACTTAACATCAGAATGCAGCATTGTTACATCTAAGGGACAGTATTGCTAGCCTCATTCCCAGTCCCACGCCCAGCTTTTCGTCGCTTGCAGTACGGTAAAGCGCGCGGGGAGGGCCTGGTACAGTTCCTCACGTTAGCATGATGTAATCGACAAATGGCAAAATTTTCAGAACAAGGACGCTTACATTTTGCGTGTTGTTCAACCATTTACACAACGTTCAATGCTCGGTGAGTATGACGGTCGTCCCGTGTTAGCTACATACGTGTGGTATGTTACCTTGTACCTTCACTCTTCTTGCTGCTCTGAGACCCAGTATGCCCACATTCATTTAGGTCTTTCTACCATCTTTCTACCCTTGACATCACTCATGTGAGGAAATGTACCAGGCCCTCCCCGCTTTACCGTAATGCAAGCGACGAAAAGCTGGGTGCGGGACTGGGAATGAGGCTACAGTATTGCCAGTATCATAAGTAGCATCCATTTTTCCCAATGCATAGGCAGATGATTAACAAATCATGGCAAAGGTGGAGTTACTCCATGCTTGTGTAAAGGGAGACTGCCATCAGATAGCTAAAATAGCGGGTGATGGGTATGACCCTGGACGAATCAAGTTTGTTGGACAAACTCCTCTGGAAGCAGCTTGTTCAGGAGGACATCTTGATGCTGTGCGATTACTCATAGAGACGTACAACTGCGAAGCACATCACAGACAAGAAGTACCTTACTACTTCTATCTTGCCTCACAGAGTGGAAATGTGGAACTCGTCAAGTATCTCATAAGGGAACATGGATGTGAGCCAAGTGCATCTCTGGTTCATGCTGCTTGCAAGGGCCATTGGAAATACGGCCCCAGCTTGGAGATGGTTAAATTCTTAGTGGAGAACTGCAATTTAGACCCAAACCAAACAGATGAGACAGGTGCCACTCCACTGTACATTGCTTGTAGGAAACCGAGTCTAACAGTTGTGAGGTTCCTTGTTGAAAATTGTCATGTTTCTCCGAACCAAGTGCACAGCTCTGGACTGACTCCCATACATAATGCCTGCTTTCATTACCAAATTACAATAGCAAAGTACCTCATCGAAAACAGCAGAGTTGACGTACACCAACAGACTGACGGAGGCTACACTCCTCTGCATTTAGCATGCTTTGGCAACTACAGAGGTACCACTGATTTTATTGAGTACCTTCTGTTAGAACAGCATTGCAGTGCCAACTGCACAGACGATGACGGAAACATTCCATTACACACAGCATGCATGCAAGGACATCTAGAACCTGTCAAACTGCTCGCTACAATTGGGCACAGTGAAAACCACAAAAACAATGATGGAATTACTCCCTTACACCGTGCCTCAGCACAAGGCCATGTCGAAATTGTAAAGTATCTCATCGAAGAGCACCAATTTGACCGCAATTGTCATGATGCAGATGGAAACACTCCGCTGCACGAGGCAAGCTACCACGAACGGCTTGATACTATCAAGTATCTGATTGAAACTCAACAGTGTGACCCAAACACAGAGAATAAGTACAAAGAGACGCCGCTACACACAGCATGCCTGTGCAGGGACAGCAAATCCTCATTTCCTTGGCCAGGAGGAGACAGAGTACCAGAAATCATGCGCTATCTACTGCAAGCAAACAGTAACCCATCCCACCAAAACATCTCTGGCTCAACACCGCTACATTACATATGTTGCAGTGGATTACTGCACACGAGTTACAGACGTTGGCACTGCATCCCTATGCTTCTCTCCAGCGGAAAGGTTGATCCAATGTGCAAGGATTATGAGGGTATGACTCCACTGCAGCGCTCTAATGGCCACCGAGTAGTCCATAGAATATTCGAGTCCTGTGGAGTGTATGGAACACTTTCTAGTGTAAACAGCAAAAGATTACCTGACACTTGTCACAAGCATAGCCAACATCAGCCTCTACAGCTGTATGTAGTTGGGAATCCAAAGAGTGGGAAGAGCACGCTAGTGGAAGCCTTGAAACATGAAGGTTCTCGGCTCAATCTCTTGACATCTGCTGCAAATAGAGTAAGGAACGTGTCAGGAGTTGATCCTAATACAGCTGGCATCATTCCTTCCAACTTTGACAGTCGAACATATGGTAAAACAATATTTTATGACTTTGCAGGACAGAGCGAGTACTATGCAAGCCATTCAGCAATACTGCAAAACTGTAGTGTTTATGCGCTAGTAGTCTTGATTGTACTAGACATCAGAGCGAATGAGGATGTGCTCAAGAATACACTACAATACTGGCTCCACTTCAATGAAAACCAGTGCAATGCAAAGCCATGCATCACAGTTATTGGAAGCCATGCTGATGAGGTGAGTCAGGCAAGGTTATGACAGTGGCCAGGATTGTTGACCAAACAGATGATCCACTGTCCCTTCAGTTCATTCCCATGGACTGTCGAAGGGCAGAGTCTCCTGGCATTTCCAGACTGCGCCACCACTTTAAACAAATGCGTGTGAGTATTCAAAAAAGCTAAAAAACACCAACCTCAACAAATGTATGCAATTTTTCGGCTTATCTTCAGCGTGAGTACAGTGATCGACTTGCTGTCAGCCTCTCACATTTGATTACAAGATTAACCATCAGTCCAGTTTTATTGTACAAATATTTTCTAGCCCACCTTCACAAAACCAGTCTCTTCCTTCCCCTGTGTGAGGAACTCCATACAAGAGGGGACATTCTTTTTTTGAAAAATGCCAAGATTCCTAAAGAGAGCTGGATTGTCCTGAACAAAAAGCCTCTCCTCTCACACGTCACAGGCACCGTATTTGCTCCAACCAACTTCAGAGAGCACCAGCATTTGGCTTCCAGCACTGGAGTGGTGCCCCTCTCAAGATTAATCTCCTGTTTCCCAAGCTACGATCCTAACATGATAGTTGCGTTCCTCTTGTACTTTGAATTTTGCCGAGAAGTTTCAGATGATGAAGTATTGAGACTCATAGAAGCAGAAGTACCCTCACCTCATGAGGGAGAGCGGTACTTCTTTTTCCCCGCCCTCATTAGCATACAACACCCCATCGACATATGGAAGCCCAATGAAAAATTTAGCTACCATTGCGGCTGGAGTCTAGCGTGCTCTGTACCCAGCCACTTCTTTACGTCACGGTTTCTTCAAGTGCTTCTCCTTCGACTTGCCTTCTACTTTGCACTTACAGTGGACATCCCTCAACTGCAACCAGACTCTCCAGTACTACAGAGAAAGTGTTCTGTGTGGAAGAATGGCATCCACTGGCTCAACAGAGATGGTGTGGAGACCTTGGTAGAAATGCACCAGCAAAGCAAGATTGTCACTCTCGCAATGCGCTGTCTGCAAGGAAGAGAGGTGGAGTGCTTACAACTTTGCTCCTCGGTGATTCACCAGATCCTTGCAGCCAGAAAAGAGTTCTGCCCTAAAGTATACACAGAGGAGGCTATACTTCATCCCAGCCATCTTGACAAGTACCCCTTCGTGCCATTCAAGACAACAAAATTCAGCATCATAGAAATATCGAGGGCCATCACAGAAGAAAAGAGTTGTGTAGTGGACACAACTGGCAAGAATGTGTGCAAGCTGACAGAGCTACTCCGATTTGAGCCCTATGTTGGTCTCCAAGAAACCTTCCTAAAACAGCTCTTCAGTGAAGAATGTGCCACTGAAAATGTTTCCGATGACTTTGCACATTCCTTCGGATACCAACTCCAAGATAATGACAGGACACATCCCTTCAGCAAACTGTTATTCAAGAGTACAATACCCAGCTTCCACTTCATGCCAACACGCTTCACCCCCAGCCCCGGTCATGAGGCAGTGCATCTGCTCCGGTGTTGGAGGGGAAAGGGCAAAGGTAC
The DNA here is from genome assembly GCA_963931865.1 of Axinella damicornis. NCBI lineage: Eukaryota > Metazoa > Porifera > Demospongiae > Axinellida > Axinellidae > Axinella > Axinella damicornis. Next base: position 12,813,750 of record OZ007508.1, read on the forward strand.
CTACGGCTTCCTAAGAAAACATCTCAGCAAATTTAGCATATTCGGTGAAAGAAACCCACTGGTAAGCTGTGAGCTGTGAGCTGTGAGCTGTACGTTGAACTACAAATCACTGTCAACACTAATATGGTTCTACAGGAACTGACTTATAATCTGTGCCATGGTGCATCTCAAAGTCACTCACTTGGAACTGTTCAGTGCACAGGTACGTACGTTTCTCAAAAGGGTTCTAAAGAAATTACATTACACGTACGTACATAGGTGCATGAGTACAGTAACATTCAAGATGATATACTTTACTCTATAACCTCTACCTACATGGGTGTCACTAATCACTGGACTGAAACTGGACTGGACTGGACTGGACTGGACTCACTCAAAATTCCTTTTCAGGCCTTTACAGCGTAGGACAGAAGCTAAACATGCTTATTCGCTTATGCATTCACTATAGTCGCTTACTTAGCCTGCTGAAGTGTTTTTCAGGTCTTTCCTCGAGTCAGTAGAGGTCAAAGGTCACGTGCATATTTAATGAGCTTCAATGAAAACTGTATAAGAGCATTTATTTGTGCAGAAACCAAACACTAGTCTTTTGCTAAAGCATAGGAAACAAAAAATAATATTCCTCTATCATCTACGACTGTGACCAAAGCTCATTGTTAAATATGCACGTGACCTTTGACCTCTACTGACTCAAGGAAGACCTGAAAAACACTTCAGCAGGCTAAGCAAGCGACTATAGCAAATGCATAAGCAAATAAGCATGTTTAGCTTCTGTCCTACGCTGAAAAGGCCTGAAAAGGAATTTTGAGTGAGTCCAGTCCAGTCCAGTCCAGTCCAGTTCAGTCCAGTGATTAGTGACACCCGCTGAAAAGGCCTGAAAAGGAATTTTGAGTGAGTCCAGTCCAGTCCAGTCCAGTCCAGTTCAGTCCAGTGATTAGTGACACCCTACCTACATGTATGCCTCAACAGTGCAGTCAAGCTCATCACATGAAGAAAGAATTGATGGTACCTTTTCTGAGTCCACGTGTCATTTTCAGATGGGTAGGTTCCATAAGAGTGATATTCCAACATACGTACACTACATATGTTGATGCAAATCTTCCTCCCACTGTATGTATGCATCCCTCCCAAACAGCTGAGATGCTACCACCAGTCCAGCTCCAGATCCGAGAAGAGGAAAGCATAGAAATTCCATGCCTCAGTAAGTCATACATGGTATCACTATAGTGCATTTGGGCATACCTACAGCAGGAAATTTTCGAGGATACAAATCATTGTGAATCTTCGATTCTCAAGATTTTTAATTTCGCGACAAAGGTCACGACCTATGATCACACCCTCTACTACTTCACATGCACATGCACGGGAGAAATCAGCGTGCACCTCAGCATGGAAGCGAAGGTAAGAGGCTACCATTGGCGGATGTGCTTGTGCATTGCCATGAAGGGAAGCATATTTGGCGATGAGCATCTTGATGCTCGCTCGAAATCTTGCTATAATTATGGTCCTCTCGACAGTGTGCGCGACTATGTGCTATGTGCGCGATATGCAGCTGCTTGCTGGCTCACTTTGTTAGCAACAACTGTGGGACTGGCATTGGTCGATAAGGGTTCCTTGCAGAATGGTTGCACTTGTACATGTCGGAAGTAGCGATAGAGCGACTTAGCTATCTATGTATATGGTACATATATACATATGTACCTCCAGAAAATAGGTGTATAACTATGTACCAATTAAGAGAATTTAACCAAGACATTGAGGGGTGGGCATGCACTTTAGGAAGTTCATGGTGGTCTAGCTGGGTCCACAAATTGTCCGGAATTGTATAGCCTGTAGTGCACATCTCGTGTGATTTTTGTGGTCAATTTCCTGTCAGTCACCTGATTTTGTCAGCCCTTCACAAAAAGTACGTGTTGTGTATGGATAATAAAATATTTGAGTTAACTAGCTAGCTATACTAGTAAGGACAGCATATTCCTCCCAGGCCATTCCCACCGACAGTATTTGATCGCTTGCAGTATGCAAATATGGCGGGTCCTGCAAGCGATCAATTGCTGGTGGTGGGAATGGCCTGGGAACGAGGCTACCCAATAACCCTGTTTTGGGGACTACAAGTGAGCTGAAAAATTTGCTCATCTCACTGCTTGTCCCTTTGTAGCTGATAAGCCGAAGCTCCACCAGTTGCAGTGTCTTCGGGGCAGAGGAGGAAGGAGAGTGAAGGTCATTGAAGCTGTGAGGGCTGAGTGGGAAGAGCTAGCAATTGCACTACGCTTCGACGGGAGTGTTATTGAAGCGGTGAAGAGAGATGCATTCTACCAGACTGGCGATGCGTGTCGTCAGATACTGTGCAAGTGGTTGGAAGGAGGAGGGCAGGGACCAGTGAACTGGAGCACCCTCTTAGACAGCTTGATCAGGGCCAGCTTTGTCGACATAGCTGTTGACTTGAAGGAGGCATTGCAACAGCAGAATTATTATTGATCTGCATATTACATGCTACCAAACTGAACATGCATTGTACACTTGATAGTGTATATGATCTGCACATCAGAGTGTATACTGCTTCCAAGCCTCTCGTTTTACCTACCACTGTTGCAGTTAATTTCGCGGTGGGGAAATTTTTGCGGTAATCGGGGATGAAGTAAGAAAACGCGTGAAATTTTTCCACAGCTAGGCACTAGGCATAACAGTTACTGTCCTTCGTGTTCCTGGGCTCATGCTCACACAGCATCTCTTCAATGGCAGTTGCTTCCCATGTGTCGCTGGTAGCCACACATACACAGTTCGATCGCTAACTTGTCCTCCATCAGATTGGCGCAATCACATGTGTAAGTATCATGAGCGGACTTTTTTTCTGCGGTATGTAATCAGCGAAAATTTCCCTCCGCGAAACATTTGTATATCACGTTTAGTGGCTAGACCGCAGCAACTACGGTACATGTATTCAACTGCAAGCAGATCTATGCTGGCCACTATGTTCAGCTACTTATAGGTAAGCACTAGTGATGTACCAATAAGGAAATTTAACCGATATCAATATTTTGTTGGTGGCTGTTGACTGATACCAATAACCAATATGATAACATGGTATGTATTATTTGGCTTGTTGGTGTGTAAAGTATCAACAGCGAAAACGTATCTTATACATCCATGCATCCATGCCACAATGCCAGTACCCACCAATCAAAGAAATATTGTACAACATCGCGGTCACTGATTCTACTGATACGGTAATACCAATAATAAACTGATACTTTAACCTCAGTGCTGATAATAAACTCATCTTACCTGGCTAGCTCGTCCAATAGGGTGTCACCGAGGTGTTTGGTCACATGAGGCATCTGAGAACACAGTGAGATGATCTGAGAGGGGCAGGGGGTGTGGTTTTCCAAGGGAGGAACCCTGCTCATTACGAACTGGAGAGCACTGATGATATTGTTATGGCTGATATGATACCCAAAGACATGTTCTCTGCTAACTAGTCTTTCACAGTCCACACCTGTGGAGAACATTGACGATGAGTGTATGTGTGACAGGGGTGTGGGGATATTAGTGTGTGTGAGGGGATTTCAATTTATGTATGTGTGTGTGTGTGTAGTAGTGCTGTACCAATATATTGGTTATACCATAGTCAGACTGCAAACTTGTATCGAGTGCACAAAATACAATGTACACGTCAGCAGATTACACAGTCATGTGCTAGCATTGTCACCACGGTGATCCTAGCTGGGCGATCCTAGCTGGGTGATCCTAGCTGGGTGATCCTAGCTAGGCGATCTTAGCTGGGTGATCCTAGCTGGGCGATCCTAGCTGGGTGATCCTAGCTGGGTGATCCTAGCTAGGCGATCTTAGCTGGGTGATCCTAGCTGGGCGATCCAAGCTGGGGGGTGATCCTAGCTGGGTGATCCTAGCTAGGCGATCCTAGCTAGGCGATCCTAGCTAGGCGATCCTAGCTGGGTGATCCAAGCCGGGTGACCCTAGCTGGGTGATCCTAGCTGGGTGACCTAGCTACATGTAGGAGATCCTAACTGGGCGATCCTAGCTGGGTGATCGTAGCTGGGTGATCGTAGCAAGGGATCTTAGCTGGGTGATCCTAGCTGGGCGATCCTAGCTGGGGGGTGATCCTAGCTGGGTGATCCTAGCTAGGCGATCCTAGCTGGGTGATCCTAGCTAGGCGATCCTAGCTGGGTGATCCTAGCTGGGTGATCCTAGCTAGGCGATCCTAGCTGGGTGATCCTAGCTAGGCGATCTTAGCTGGGTGATCCTAGCTGGGGGGTGATCCTAGCTGGGGGGTGATCCTAGCTGGGTGATCCTAGCTAGGCGATCCTAGCTAGGCGATCCTAGCTGGGTGATCCAAGCTGGGTGACCCTAGCTGGGTGATCCTAGCTGGGTGACCTAGCTACATGTAGGAGATCCTAACTGGGCGATCCTAGCTGGGTGATCGTAGCTGGGTGATCGTAGCTGGGTGATCGTAGCTGGGTGATCGTAGCTGGGTGATTGTAGCAGGGTGATTGTAGCTGCGTGACCTTAACTGGGTGATCCTAGCCGGGTGATCCTAGCTGGGTGATCCTAGCTGGCTGGGCGATCATAGCTGCATGGTCCTAGCTAGCTGGGTGATCACAGCTGAAGGTGATCCTAGCTGGCTGACCTGAGCTGGGTGATACTAGCTGGGTGAACCTAGCTGGGTGATCCTAGCTGGGTGATCCTAGCTGGGTGATTCTAGCAGGGTGATTGTAGCTGGGTAATTATAGCTGGGTGATTCTAGCTGGGTGATCCTAGCTGGCTGGGTGATCGTAGCTGCATGATCCTAGCTAGCTGGGTGATCACAGCTGGGTGATCTTAGCTGGCTGACCTGAGCTGGGTGATACTAGCTGGATGATCCTAGCTGGGTGATCCTAGCTGGGTGATCCTAACTGGGTGATCCTAACTGGGTGATCCTAACTGGGTGATCCAATCTGGGCGATCCTAGCTGGGTGATCCTACGTAGCTGGGTGATTGTAGCTGGGTAATTGTAGCTGCGTGATCCTAGCTGCGTGATCCTAGCTGGGTGATCCTAGCTGGGTGGTCCAAGCTGGGCGATCCTAGCTGGGTGATGCTAGCTGGGTGATGCTAGCTGGGTGATCCTAGCTTGGCAATCGTAGCTGCATGATCCTAGCTAGCTGGGTGATCCCAGCTGGGTGGTCCTAGCTGGGCGATCATAGCTGCGTGATCATAGATGGGTGACCATAGTGTTAATGTCAGTAGTATGCACTCATCCACTACTTCACACGCTAGTGTACCAGCAGTTGACATAGCTACATTTTACTAACATCCACCCCAATAACCCCATGTGATAAAAGGAACAACCGTACTACTCAAACAAAAGGGATTATGCTTGAGCACTTTGTCTCTGTGGGGCTGGTTTTCCCTTATTTTACAAAGTCAGGATTTCATTTGAACAGCTCTTGTAGACTATATCCATGCATGCACGTTATGCACTACCTTCAGCTTGACCAGTGAGTACAAACGCCTCAAACAGCAGTCGCTGCCTGGTGGCTGAGTCCCAAGTGAGCACAGCACACAGGGGAGCCTGGAGATACAGGGACCCTCCGTGGGAGCCGAGGGGAGGGGGGGAGGAGGACGCATCCCAGGAGAGAGCATAGTCCTGAAGGATAGAGGAAAAGTGCGGCAGCATACATAGGGGGCGGTGTACTTGGGGGGACTGCACATGCATATGGGTGCAGCATACATGGGGGACTGCACATGCATACGGGGGCAGCGTACATGAGGGGCAGCAGTATACATGAGGGGCAGTATACACAGGGGAACTGCACATGCATACAACATGGGGGGCAGTGCACCATGGATAATACACACTAACGTGTGTGTTAGTGTGTATTACATGTATCCATGCAGTGTACAAAGGGGAACTGCACATGCATACGGGGGCGATGTACATGGGGGGCAGTGTACACAGGGGGACTGCACATGCATACGGGTGCAGCATACATAGGGGGTGGTGTACTACATGGGGGAATGCACATGCATACGAGGGCAGCGTAGTGTACACGGGGGGGGGGGGGGGGGGGGGGGGGACTGCACATGCATACGGTGATGGTGTATATGCTTACAGAGCTAATTGTCAACTTGTCAAGTGGATCTCTGGTCTGTGAGTCATGTAGATGCTGAATTCTGACGTTTGTATTCTGAACTAAGCCTTCAACAAGGCCTTCATTGCTGAAACTCCATGGACAGACTGACAGACAAACCGATCACTTTACCCCTGCTGCGTGCACGCGCATGGGGTAATTATGTGTACATGGTCTTTGCTAGCATATGTACATGTACAATATATGCACATGCAACAACACATACAAACGGTAGGTAACTCACTCCACCAAACGTCTCTGGAAACAACTCGTGGAGGTTGCCCATGGGAGGGATGGGGGTGGGGCGACTCACAATGCCGGGCATCACAGGCAGGGCAGTCGCCTGGTACACTGTTTTCCTAGAAGGTGGTTCAGCTCACAATTAATGGAGAACACTGCAGGAGATTGCTGGAGATTATCAGCTGCACCCGGCCATTAACAATGAATGTAAGACAATTAAATCACCGGCTACAGGATTTAGGCTTGGGAAGGAACAATTCCAACCTCCTCGATCTGACCTGGGATGGTGTTTAGAGTGGAGAGCATGGGCCTCCTCGTACGACTGCAGCGGGTAGTAGGTCTCCAAGATGTGGAGGTACTCCCAGGCATGCACCTCCGAGTCACTCAGCCACTTGCGGGCAATCAGCTCCTTTACCTGCCAGGCAGAAGCAGAATATAAATACTGCCAGGCAGAAGTGGAACGTAAATACTGCAGGCATGAAGTTGACATTAAAAGTAACTTCTTGCTAAAAAGAAATGACAGATGGAATCACCAATTGCAAGCAAAAACTGTTCTCTGAGATATAGCAGAACAGAGCGAAATCAAACTGGTTGTGATTGCGTAGCAAATAGTTGGCAAATTGTGTACTGCATTGTGTGTGTATAATGCATTGTTGTTACACACCCTGAATGCCACGTCATATTTTGTTCTGATTCAGAAGAAAACGAGTGTTATGGTAAAAGAGATTACAGCTGGGATTTTTTGTAAGAGGAAAAAAAAGGAGCAATAAAAGTGGAGAATCCGGGCATCGATCCCGGTACCTCTCGCATGCTAAGCGAGCGCTCTACCATGTGAGCTAATTCCCCAGCTTGAAGTAGTAGTTGCAAACACATGTACACATTGTACAGTAAGCAGCAACCATCATGACTCGGAGCTTGATCACTGCTACACTCGCCCCCCTCTCTCAAGTGCAAGAGTACAAGCACTACGTTCGCTGACCTCTTGATCACTGCTACACTCGCCCCCCTCTCTCAAGTGCAAGAGTACAAGCACTACGTTGGCTGACCTCTTGATCACTGCTACACTCGCCCCCCTCTCTCAAGTGCAAGAGTACAAGCACTACGTTGGCTGACCTCTTGATCACTGCTACACTCGCCCCCCTCTCTCAAGTGCAAGAGTACAAGCACTACGTTGGCTGACCTCTTGATCACTGCTACACTCGCCCCCCTCTCTCAAGTGCAAGAGTACAAGCACTACGTTGGCTGACCTCTTGATCACTGCTACACTCGCCCCCCTCTCTCAAGTGCAAGAGTACAAGCACTACGTTGGCTGACCTCTTGATCACTGCTACACTCGCCCCCCTCTCTCAAGTGCAAGAGTACAAGCACTACGTTGGCTGACCTCTTGCGTGAGCACTGGAGGGGAATCATAACCCAGTTCCACCAGGCTCACTACTTCAAGAGAACAAACTACAACTAGCCTCATTCCCAGGTCGCATGGGAATGAGGCTCTCAACTTCAAGATAAATTCCAAACTCAGTTCCAGTATCGGTGCACAGTTAACTTCATTGTGCAGGTGATATGGCGTATCTTAAAGGGAGCTCAGAGGTTGGAATAGTTGCTTACTGTACATGTATTTGCATCTTCTACTTTAAGCTGGGGGATTAGCTCACATGGTAGAGCGCTCGCTTAGCATGCGAGAGGTACCGGGATCGATGCCCGGATCCTCCACATCATACTTTTTCTTCCTTTTTTCCCGGAAAATTTCGAGCTGTAATTTTAGTACCCACCGTCTCTGATGATGTTTAGCACAGGCCAAATTGGCCAATCTACCAGAAGCTGATGAGTGTGAGGCACAAAGGGACATGTAACTCCATGACTTCCATTTTGGTATGGTATGCGGTACGTCATCAGGTGGTACATGTTATCATCAGTGGTGCCTCCGAACGAACAGGGGTCCAAGTTTCCGGCGCTTAGCTCACTCAGCCATATCACCATAGGTAGGTCTTGCTGTGCACATGCACTTTTGTGTCGTCATTACGCATTGAACCTCTGATTTACATATCTGGAAGCTCAAGTGTGTGGAATGTAGTTGCATGTTCCTTTGCACTCATAAGTTCCTGATTTTATGTAGCAGGTGATAGTACTTCGGCCCAGCATGCTGGGCCAGAGGCTATGGTTCATGCGCCGGGCCCCCGTGCAAGAATACCCAATAGAGTCCTTGGCTTACCAGAAAGTCTCTCAGCTGCCGGTTAACAGTGTGGAAACAAATATGTCTCAAGGTAGATTTCACACCAAGACCCTGCATGGGTGAACGATGGAAATCAAACACAACCTTCAATACATACACTACATATATTATCATAAATCCTGATTTCAAAAAGGTAAAGTTGACTTGATTCATGGAATAATATGCTACATGTAGCCTCATTCCCACGCAGTTCTGTCTTAGCCTCATTCCCATCCTGCCACTCGGCATTCACGACATACATTTTCAGTACTTTGCTGCCCCATACATTCCATTTTGGTCATGTTGACTTTGTTCACACGACTGTGCTGAGCACAGGAGAGCATGGTACGTACAGCACAGTTAAAACACATGCGTGAATGGAAGCATACCTGTTCTACGCCGTGGTGCGGAACAGTTGGCCCATCTAGACTGTAGTACAAGTGTACACGTGAACAGGTGCCAGGTACGTGTGAACACCATAAATATGGCCTCGATTAGAGCTAGAACCATCTTTTTTATACCGTTTACCATTTGTGTGAGGAGAGAGATGGCCAGTTTGACTCCTCCCTTCTCCAGAGTCTCCACCACAAACCCTGTTGCTGTGGTCAGCACACTGCCGAGGGAGGCATCATAGGTGGGCGGGGCAGTGGGGGGCTCTGACGAGCTGGTGTCCTCTACTGCATCTGCCAGGCTCAGGTTTAGTCCAATGCTGCTAGCATCAAGGTTATAACCTGAAGTCTGCATGAGATACAACACAATATAGTCATCCACTTCAAGACACTACCATGACAAATTATGCCTCCCTTGGATTCATTTCCTCATGCAGTAATGAAGAGAGTATACTATTACAGGGGGGGGGGGGGGGGGGGGGGGGGGGGGGGGATGGGATGTGGATGGAGGGCAGGGGGCGGAGGGGGTAGGTGGATGGATGGCTGAGAAGGGGGAGGTTCAACTCAGTACTTATGCAATTAGCAATTTAATTGAAGGGATAAGTAATTAAAGCTATTCTAGGTTCTTGTGTAGCTGTTCCTAACATAGCCTCGTTCCCAGGCCGCGTGGGAGGAGAGGAAGCGGCCTGGTATCCACTGCTTGTGCATGTGCGAGCAGTGGATACCAGGCCGCTTTCTCTCCTCCCACACGGCCTGGGAACAAGGCTACTCCTAACCATGCCAGGTCGGCTGATGGTGTCCTCTGGTTTCCTCTGAAACAAGTACGCCTGGACCAGAGGAAGGCATCCACGCAGGAGAGCATCCTTGACAACCTCCTGGGGTCGGTGGAGAGAGAGAAGATTAAGGTTGAAACGGGAAGATATGAGACATGTCAGAACAGCAACATGTAGTCTCAGTCCCAGACCCAAACCACAGCGCAGATCGTTTCAGCACCACACGTTATACTGGAAGTGATATACACGCTGGATGAAAGGTCTGGGAACGAGACCAGGCAACATGCAGATCTTGTCATATGCCCAGTTTCCTTCATGCAACCAGGAGCGCATGAGCCGCCGAAGGTGGCAAAGGAGCGTTGAACTCAGCATGCCTGCCCTAGCTGAAGTAGTAGGTATTCAGGTGTCCCAAACTTTTACCTTATACGGCAAGAGGCCATTATGTAAAAGTGTGAAAGACAAATTGGCGTTTGTTCGGTAACGCAAAGGTCTTCCACATAAGGTATGACCGTAAGGTGTGAGGGCACACAACATGTCTATACTAGTTTTACGCTCCTTCGCTGCCTTCAGCGGCTCATGCGCTCGTGATGTAACCTCCTCTTGGATGCATGTTCACACACCTTAGTGGTCATCTTGTCCCAACTCTCAGAGACTATCTTGTCAATGAATCCAGTGGCGTGGTCCTCCACTGCTTGGGCTTCCACTTCATCCCTCCCTCTTCTCCTTCCTCCTGCTTTCCCTCCCTCCCTGCCGCCCCCCTGACCCTGGGAGACTCTTGGGAGGAAGCTGCGCAGCTCCTGGACGTAGGAGGTGAGGTTGGTGAGAGAGACAGCAACATCGAGGGTGGATGCCCCTCCTAGGCTCGCTGTCTCGGCCGAGGTGCCACTGACGGTTCGCTTACGTGGGCTTCCAAGAGTGGTGAGCATATCCCCGCCTAGAAGAAAATAAGACAGAGCATAACAGACTGACAACAAAATACCAACTAACAACTGTCACTTCCTGTCTAGGGGGCAAATGCAGCCCTAAGATTGCCATGGTTGAATTCATGGGCTCAGCTGAATATGTTCCACTATATACTGCTGGAACTATGTGCTCACTGTTAATCCACAGTGGCAGTCCTCCACTGACTGGGCCCTTGCAATAACAACTCCTTGTTAAAACCACCACCGACACTCTATGTACATTTGTAAGATTCTTCCTATGGCCATTCTAACTTTGTGGTGGCAAGTTCAATTAATTAGAGCAGGTAGCACCAACAACTTGCATAACAGACCTAGCTCATCCACATCGGGTGAGCTTTGTCGTGAGTCAGGGGATTGTTCTCTGAGCGCCTGACTCTTGATCATGCGTGTGAGGAAGTTGAGGGTCATGATGAGCAGCTGGCTGGCAAATTGGCAGTAGTGCTCCTCCTGATAGTTGCGCTTGATTGCACCAATTAGCAGCTGCGGAGGAAGAAGGGGAGAGGGAGGAAGGGGAGGAAGGAGAGGAAGGGGAGGAGAAAGGGAAGGGGTAGGAAGAGGAGAGGGAGGGAGAGGAAGAGGGTAGGCGGAGGGGGAAGGGGGAGAGGGGGAGGGAGGGAGAGGAAGAGGGTAGGGGTAGTGGGAGGGGTTGGAGGAGGGGAGGGAGAGGCAGGGGGGAGAGGAGAGGGAGGGGAAGGAGGGGGGGGGGAGTGATGAGGGGGAGGTGGGAGGGGAAGTGGAGGTATATACTGGGCCACACCAAGCATACATACACAGGCACATGAAAACAACACACACCTACGCATTGAGGGACCATGAGTGTACATGTAGATGAACACAGTAGGACTTCATCTGCCCTTCTCACTCAAATGCTGTATGAACGATCTATGAGATATGCATGTAATCTGCTGGCTCTACCTGCACGACAGTGTCCAGCTGGTCCGGGGGTAGAGGGGGGAGGGATGGGAGCTCAGATGGGAACTGCTGTCTGCCTGAGTCTTCTGTGGATTCTGTGTGCGTATGTGTGTATGTGGGTGTGGTGTGTGGGTGAGTGGTGTGTGTGTGTGGTGATTGTGTGTGTATGTGAGTTTGTCAGTCAGAGGGTGATGTGTGGTGTATACTGCAATAAACCATGCGTGTACTGTATATGTATGTATGCGTGTGTGCACGTACCGTATAGCGGGTTATTTTCATGGGTGGAAATTTTCGTGAAATGCTGGATACGGTCGTCAGAATTAATTTTCGTGGTTCTAATTTTTGTGGCACCCGCGTTCGCGCTAGCGCCATCGGCGCGGATGACGTAATATGAAAATTAGTACACATGGTTTGATGGTCGAAGTACAGTTTCAACGACATTGCGCTTCACTGTACAGCGTGAGTGAGACGTGCTACTTCGTCAGTAAAAGACATGTGGGAGGCCAGTGTTGGAGAAGAACTAACATGCTAACGCGAGAATGGCAACCGTATTGATCGATTTACTGTGGCGAGAGTTACTGGCCTCTTTTTCGTCGCCGGGGTCCAGTCATCTAGCTATGGTCCAATTCGATCACAGCGCGAGGGACAGCTGGTGATAGAGGATCCTGTCAATGGAGGACACTGTCAACGGGATGCATTCACGCAGGTACAGCTACAAAGAGCCGTACTTGAACGACGGCACCTAGCTACGTGTTGCACATCGCAATTATGGGTTGAAAATTTCGTGGGTGGAAAATTTCGTGACTTGTCGGTGAGTCACGAAAATAACTAAAATTGGCACCCGACGAAAATAACCCGCTATACGGTACGTGTGTGTGTGGTGTATGGGTGTGTGTGTGGTGTGTGTGTGTGGTGTGTGGGTGTGGTGTGTGGGTGTGTGGTGTGTGTGTGGTGATTGTGTGCGTATGTGAGTTTGTCGGTCAGAGGGTGATGTGTGGTGTATACCAACCATGTGTGTACTGTACATGTATGTATGCGTGTGTGCATGTGTGTGTATGATACATCAGCTTTTTTGATGAGTCGTACAAAAAGGAAAGGGGATGTACACCAATAATAGACTTCTACGCTGTGCGAAGGCATGACGGACACACACACACACAACATACACGCACAAATGCATATACATATGCACCCACACACACACACACACACATGCAAACACACGCACACACACACACACACACACATACACACACGCACAAACACACACATATACACACATTCAGCACACATTCACACACACATTCAGCACACATTCACACACATCACTCTCTTCTCGTCCCTTACCACTCTCCTTGCTCCTGAGAAAGAATGAGAGGGTGTCCAACTGCCTCAGTTCCAGAGCAGTCTCCAGGGCATTAATGGGCAGAAAACACTTGTCCCAGCGATTCAGGTGACACACCTCCTCCGCTACTCTGGCATTGCCATACATCAGCACCTGGAGTGGTGTGTGTAGTGTGTGTGTGTGTGTATGTGTGTGTGTGTGCATGTGTGTGAACATGTGCACGAAGGCCCACTGACCCTCGACTCAAAACACACGGTAATTACCGGTGATTACTAGTGTTGATTACTGGAGTTTACTGGAGTTTACTGGAGAGATTACTGGAGATTACTGGAGATTACTGAAGATTACTGGAGATTACTAGAGGTTACTGGAGATTACTGGAGATTACTGGAGATTACTGAAGATTACTGAAGATTACTGGAGATTACTGGAGATTACTGCAGTTTCAAACTTGGACGTGAAGGCCCACTGTTGTGATCACTATTGCACATACCATCTTGCACTGATGCTTTCTTACATGCTGAAGCACATTTTACATATGCACAAGGAACTAATAATGAGATTCACACTCCAGTCTCATTCCCAGATCTTCTATATATACACCTCCAATTTTTGATCGCTTGCAGTATGCAAAACGGTGGTTTTGTGCAAGCGATCAAAAACTGGAGGGAGTAGAAAGCCTGGGAACAAGGCTAGTCACACTCACCTTGCTGACAAACTCCTCCTGTGAGAGATTGTGCATGGCTACAGCGAGGTGCTGTTTGTTGGCAAGATAGACAGGCTGGGCGGGGTTGCTGGACAGGATCAGCCAGCTGGGGTGGGCTAGTCTGAAGGAGAACATGCACGGACAGTGGAAGTTACATCACATCCAAATACAGCACACCTTATTTGGGCAAATGAGTGTGTCACCTGTGTGCAAGTGGCGCACCTCACTCCTCTAGCTACATACGTCACAACTTAACCATACTGTTCCTCTATACCGTGACATCAGATCTTACTCAATCTAGCCTTGTTCCCAGGGTCTGGTAACCAGGAAACAAGAGTGCTGGCCTGCTGGCTTGGTGTTGAAAATTCATGCATGGATCTGCTAGAGATATGGAATCTAGTCACTGTAGTCAGGACTACTTGCATTACCGAGCACCTGGGAACGAGGCTACTACTTGCCATGATTATAACCAGTCACAGTGCTTTGTGTTCAAAAAGACTATAGGCAGAGATTTTCAATGCGACGTGCATAATACATGTATCTCTGCTTGGATAAGAATAACATTGCCCCCCCCCCCCCCCCTCCACTCAACGTTCTATACTCCATTACCTTGCGACTGTGTAGCTCAGAGACTCAGTTCTGTACATGGCCATGCCCACCACGAGGGACCGCGTAGGACTCACTCCTCCCTGCACCTCTCCCTGGGAGTCGCCCTTCCTCCCAACCCCGTAGTAACCAACCACCGTACCGGAGGTGAAAGTGACATGCACGACTGTCACAGAGGAGTCCACATGCATGAGGTTTGAAGCTGATGGCAAGATGCAGCGATTTTGGTAGCAGAACCGCGAAGGGGCAAGAGGTTCGGTGCTACTTGCTTGCAAGCCAGAGGCCAGCGTAGGAGAAGCTTGCTTGGGCATACCTGTGACAAACTGCAGGCCAAAGCTCATCTGCAAGTCAACATCAGGAGTGGTACCTGCCGCCTGTTGTGTCTGAGAGAACGGTTCCTTGTACCAAACCTTCTTCAACGTCTCCACAGGCTTAAGATCATCCTTCACTACTGCAACCTGCTCTTGTGTTTCCCGCAGGACTCTAGTTTCCTTGGAAGAGGTCCGGGACTCCAGCAACTGTGAGGTATGGTAGAAATTTAAGTGCTGTGCCTTGCTGGGTTCAAAGTGATCAATGCTCTGTGTCAGCTGACCAAGCCGGCTTGTCCATGCATAGTTGCCTGTGTAGGGCCCAAGAAACTTTTCTCTGAAGTGCCTCTCCAACATTCCACCATATTTGCGTCGGTCTTCATCATTTTCTCTGGTAGTATTATTTATCTCTTTGGACCTAATCTTTGGGCTCTTGTTGCGCTTCTTGGCAAACATGCCCAGAAATGTGGGATGGTAGTGGTTGGGAAAGGTCTGCAGAGGGAGAGAGTGAGCTAGTTGACAGTACACGGAAATGATCATTGCATAGTAAGAGTTTGCACTGGTTGACTTCCAAGAATACAGACTTAGGTTGGCTTTCAAGAATATAATATACTAGGTAGCCTTCCAAATATATTATTTTGACATCAAAAGAAGTTGGCTTCAAAGAATATGAAGATATACTACGTTGACTTCAAGATCTACTATGTTGACCTCAAGATATAGGTATACTAGATATATCTAGATGTAGTGTGTTGACTTGAAGAGATACACTATGGAATGGGAAGGAGTACAACTGTAGGCAGGTTCAATGAATGTGTCTTTCAGATTGAAACTAGAAGGCATGGTTGGCTGGGATACCTGAAAATAGTCAGGGAGGTTGACCAGGAGGAGGTGGTTGTCCTGGGTGGCTGCCACCAGCTGGGTGAGGTCTGGGGAGATTGCCACATGATGGAGGCGTGCAGAGCAGACCTGAGAGAGCAGCTCCTCTGATTCTGTAGCAGACGGTGAGGAGAGGAGGGGAGGGAGGAGGTGGAGGGAAGAGCAGGTGGAGAGAGGAAGGAGGTGGAGGGAGGGAGGAGTTGGAGGTAGCGAGGAGGTGGAGGGAAGGACGTGAAGGTGGAGGGAGGGTGGAGGTGGAGGGGGGAAGGAGGTAGAGGGAGGAAGGATGTGGAGGGAGTAGGAAGTGGATGGAAGTGGAGGGAGGAGGTGGAGGGAAAAGGAGTGGGAGGGACAAGGGAAATCACTTTCAAGATCCAATGCCTGTGGTGTACAAGTGCAGTGAGTGATAGTTACAATACACACATTGCGCAATCTACATGTAACCACCAGCAAGTCCTCGGTAGTATAGTGGTAAGTATCTCCGCCTGTCACGCGGAAGACCCGGGTTCGATTCCCGGCCGGGGAGAGTGCTTTTTTTTTCTTCCTTCTTCTTAGAATCGGTTGACATTCAACTGACATCTTGTGCAATCTAACCACCAGCCAGTCCTCGGTAGTATAGTGGTAAGTATCTCCGCCTGTCACGCGGAAGACCCGGGTTCGATTCCCGGCCGGGGAGAGTGCCTTTTTTTCCCTCTCTTTTCTTCCTTCTTCTTAGAATCTGTTGACATTCAACTGATACCACTTGTGCAATCTAACTACCAGCCAGTCCTCGGTAGTATAGTGGTAAGTATCTCCGCCTGTCACGCGGAAGACCCGGGTTCGATTCCCGGCCGGGGAGAGTGCTTTTTTTCCCCCTCTCTTTTCTTCCTTCTTCTTAGAATCGGTTGACATTCAACTGACATCTTGTGCAATCTAATCACCAGCCAGTCCTCGGTAGTATAGTGGTAAGTATCTCCGCCTGTCACGCGGAAGACCCGGGTTCGATTCCCGGCCGAGGAGAGTGCCTTTTTTTCCTCTCTTTTCTTCCTTCTTACATTCAATTGATACCTTGTGCAATCTAACCACAGCCTGTCACGTGGAAGACCCGGGTTTGATTCCCGGCCGGGGAGAGCGCTATCCTTTTTGTTTCTCCCCCTCTCTTCAAAAATGCCACAACACAAGCACAAGGGCAAATGCTAAAACATAAGTGACCTGCAGTCAGAGGAATTCCCGGTTCGATTCCCGAATTGAATCAAAATTGGTTGACATTTCAGTGGTACTCTGATGCCTTATTGATCACTTGCAGTGTGCAAAAGTGGCAAGCGATCAGAAACCAGGGTTGGGCAAGGCATGGGAATGAGGCTACAGTAGACTCACCCGGCTGGGCAAGGCATGGGAATGAGGCTACAGTAGACTCACCCGGCTGGGCAAGGCATGGGAATGAGGCTACAGTAGACTCACCCGGCTGGGCAAGGCATGGGAATGAGGCTACAGTAGACTCACCCGGCTGGGCAAGGCACGGGAATGAGGCTACAGTAGACTCACCCGGCTGGGCAAGGCATGGGAATGAGGCTACAGTAGACTCACCCGGCTGGGCAAGGCATGGGAATGAGGCTACAGTAGACTCACCCGGCTGGGCAAGGCATGGGAATGAGGCTACAGTAGACTCACCCGGCTGGGCAAGGCATGGGAATGAGGCTACAGTAGACTCACCCGGCTGGGCAAGGCATGGGAATGAGGCTACAGTAGACTCACCTGGCTGTCTTCCTGATGCATACTTGCAGTATTCAGTAGTACTGACGAGGCCAATGCACTGTGCAGTGTCAGTGGTGTAGATAACTGAACACACGTTAAGGATATGGAACCATCAGACTGACTGATACCGTATTACGGCATCCTAACAGTTGTCTACAGATGCCACATGGCATGTGCGTTAATTGGAATGAACTGCAATACGTAGCTTGCGTTACGGCGAGTTGCAACCGGGGTTGCAACAGCTAACCAGGAGTGCGGTTTCCCCTCAAACTGGAGGGCAAAAAATCATGTGATGTGGATATTGACCAATCAGCAATGTCCCAGTTCCCATACCTAAGGAATCCATCTATGTGGCGAACACCTCACTATAACAAGCCACATTGATGGCCCCTACATGTAATACACCTCTGCAACAAAGCAATAAACATTGGTGTGAGAGTGACCACAGTATACAGTATCAATTCGAGGGGCAACCGCACTCCTGGTAGCCGCGGTTAAACGGTAGCACAAGCTAAGTGTAACAGTTCGTTCCAATTATCACACATCATGTGAATACCACGATAGTTATATATATATAGGGAAGATCAGAAATTATTTGGAGTGCTCTCAAGTACCGAATAAGCCGCGTCGCAACCCCTGTTGCGACGTAGCGCAAGCTAAAGTTCGTTCCAATTAACGCACATGTATGCCACGTGGCAACCACGCTCAGTCGATCGCGAGCAATGGCGACCAAAAGGAAGACGAGACATTATTACAGTACTCACAACTTAGCCAGCACGGTGAGTTTCGGCATGTAAGCGTCAGTGGACGACAGCGATCACGGCCGTGTGGTCAGAATCTTTGTGGGGCCTTCGTTAGACTGTACTGGCAACCAACGTCGAAGAGAGCGATCGAGCAATGGCGGCCGACGGCACAACAAAAGCGCTTGTATCTCCACCACCAAGGTGAGTTTCAGCACCAAAATTGTACGGTTGGGACAGTGCATGATAGCGATCATGCAGGTGTAGTCAGAATCTTCGTACGCCATTCCTATCACTCGAACGAATTATTTACATTAATTATATTACGCGGCACAATTTTCTCTATACCAGGAGTGTAATGAAGGCGGTGGGTTTGTAAACCCAGAGTATACTAGGTTGAATACCGAGATACCCTAGATTTGCTCCAAGAATACATTAATATACTGGGTCGGATTATTGAGATATACTACAACTGTAGGTATCTACTACATGTATATAAGTTGGCTGTTCCATATACCGTAACTGAATTCAATGCAGTATCTGAATGAGCACATGCATTAAGTGTGTACTGGCCATACACATGTAGGTGTACCTCACTGCATGTAGGCAATTATTCAGTTTGCACACAACCAAGACGGGACAAGGATACACACATGGCCATCTTCGCAGAGCACAAACAGCAGCGGGCTCCTGAAGGCGTGGCTGACCACCTCTCCCACTCGCCAAGGCAGAGTCTCGTCCTGGTAGGGCTTCACGGAGGTGTCCACGACAAGGCAGTGCTGCAACGCCAGTCGACCAAACTCACAGTCCAGCTCGACCCAGCACACCAGAGCAGAGTTGAGCAACAGAAGCACACGGCCACCGTCAGAGCCCAGAGGACGGACCACATCAATCACATCAGCTGTGGATATGAGGAGTTGAGTAATGCCCTCTGTGTCCCAATCCTGCAGCCAGCAGTCCCCACAATGTGCACTAGACGGTAATACTAATAAGCCCCTTCTAATAAATTCCCCCAGCCATTTCAGCCACCAAGTTCCTGTATAGGTAAGTTCGTGCAAAACGTTGTACTCTTATCAGGCAGCCAGCTTTTCATAGCTTTCAGTGTCATACACACCTACATGTACATGTAGCACTGAAGGGGTAGCCTAGCTCCAAGGCTCATCCCCAGTTGTTTATTGCATACCGTACAAACTGGAGAGGAGCCTGGGAATGAGGCTATGAAGGAGTAGTTGCTCAATTAACCACACCTTTTCATTGCAAACAAATTTGCCACATGTAGCTGCATGTTTGATGACATCATACTCATACAGTGTGTACGTCAGATCTTTTCATCGTGAGTGCACAAAGGAAAGCTTATAGGGATGCCACAATAACCTTTATGTCACATACAATTACCGCACGTCAAGTGACGACTATGCTCAGTTGAGTCAGTTGAAGCTACATGTAGCAATGCAATGGCAACCAAAGGGAAGACAAAACATGACAACTTTGCCAGCACGGTGAGCTTCAGCACGTGTAAGCATCATTGAACAACAGTGATCACAACTGTGTGATCAGAACGTTTGTGGACTTTTTGTAAGAGCTGTACTGGCTGGCTACAAATGTACAAGAGAGTGCTCGAGCGATGGCAACCGACGGGAAGACAAAAGCGCTTGGATCTCCACCACCAAGGTGAGTTCCAGAGTTTGGTTTTATAGGTTTAGGTCAGTGCATGATAGCGATCACGATGGTGTACAGAATCTTTGCAGGCCATTCGCAAGTAGCCACTAATAATTAGTTCATTTGCACGGCACAATCTTTTCTCTAGCAGTAGTGTCATATTAAAATGCACTCAAGTCAGGCAAGAGTGTATAATAATAAGAAGAGAGTATCGAACTCGCTATAGGCTAACGTTGAATGTATGCGGAAAGTAACGTGACATCCGGTATGGTGCTAACGTCATAAACACAATCTTACCTGACATAGACGCCATGGCTACCGTAGCTAGCCTCTTTGACTCGACGATCAAGGCGTGCGTGCAGCAAGTAAACTCGGCCATATTGGGGAGTACAATAGTTGACGAGTCTGTGTGGATCACGTGCACCATACTGGATTCAAGTTACTTTCCGCATACATTCAACGTAGCCTATGGGGAGTTTGATACTCTCTTCTTATTATTATACACTCTTGAGTCAGGCAATACATGTAAGCTGCAAGTAATAATCACTGTTGCCATCACAACTTCGCAATGTGATATAAAAACTGTACTATCATGGCATCCCTAAAAGTTTGTAGTTTGTTCCTAGACTTACTGCACTCTAGTTTTCTCAGCTCAGCAGAGAGGTCAGCCCTCCGCAGCACAGCCAGTCTCTCCACATACAGGCACACTCCTCCATCGTCACCCTCCCTCCCACTCTCCTCCGCCCCCTCCACCACCTGCTCGCACACAGAGTACCAGTAGAGGTCAAAGTTCGAGGAGACCACAAAGAGCTCACTCTTGTGCTGCTGCTTCTCGTCCACCAGACAGTCCCGGTTGGTTGGGTTGGGAGTAACCCACTGGAACCTGGAGACAAGAAAATGGTGCCCAAGAGATTTGCCACAGCAATTGTCATGTCACTCCAGTATAGTAACTGCAATCATGATTGTGACAATGCATTTAAACCCGGAAGGGTGGGGAGGGGACATTTTACACTGGGGAGACTACATGTAGTGTACATGTACAACGTCTGGGGGACACTTTGCACTGGGGAAACATTCAGGGGGGAACATTTTACACTACAACAACAGTGACAGTGCTTTCATCTGTTCACACAGTCCGTATGGTTCTACAGAGCACACGATGTGCTGGACCAGTGCTCAGCATGTATGCTGAGTGTGACGTGCCTGCTTGGCTGCTCCAGCTAGCTACAGACTGACTCACACTTCCTGTGTTGGCAAGGGCATAGACCACAGCCGTGACAGCAGGTCAAAACTCAGTGGCTTACATGTAACCGCTGACTACGCTGATTTTCAAGGTTTGACCATTGACTACACGCAGTATGGAAGAATGCATAGCGATTCCATATGGGGTCAAGATCTTTCATGGCTACAGGTTTATTCAATCAGATGTGATCACAGTCTCCTTCCATCGACTAGGACCCAAATTGAAACACGACTGTGGTGCATATTGACCACACCAAGTACTAGGTCCAGATCCAAAGCAACGCCAGTGGGGATCACTTTGAGAGTGATATGCACATGTACATGCTGCACGAAATGTCTTACAAGGCTTTGACTGCTGACCACACTATTTTTCAGTCGTCGGTTGTTGACCCTTCAATAATATATGGAAGAATGTGTAGTGATTCCACTCCTTCCATAGTATATGAGGTCAAGATGCCCGGTCACAGCTGTGACTGTGGTGCTTATTGGAGTGACCTCTCCCTGATATACATGTACATGTACAGGGCCCATTGTATACACTTTGAGCGTACAGGGCCAATTGTATATACTTTGAGCGTAATATTCTGTGTGCTATGCTCAGTCGCATTCTAAAGATACATGTAGTCATGTGCATGCAAGATCTACATATGCACACGCTCAGGCTCCCAGCTGCATTCTGCTAGTCCCATTGCAGAAGATGCTTCCAATTAAAGCCCACCTCATAGTTGTACTCCTCATGAACCTACAGCTATACATACACAGGGAGGCTGTTGACGTGGGAACTCACCCCGTGAACTGTTTCGAGTCGATGATCACCTGGTTTCTCCGCTGCTGTCCGCGCTCGGTGAGCAGGTATAGCCGTAGGTGTCCTTGCTCGTCCAGGAGTGCGAAGACCCTCCCCCGCGGGCAGACAGCCCTCTCCCCTGAGTCACCACTACTCAGAGCTTCTAGAAAAGGCTGCACCTTCTTCAAGGTTATGGGTAGGTAATCCATGCCCGTGAGCAGCCTTCAAGACTGAACTGCACCTCTCAAATCTCGTTTGTAAATTAATAAGCGCACACATGCGATTAATTACGCATAAAAATTTAATCATCTATGTAATAATAGACGCATAATTATGCGCTTTTGAATATTCATAATTATCTCTACAAAGTTTTTGTAAAACACATACTTATAGCTAGATATAGCTGAACTAATTACAAAGCGAAAAAGTAAAAATGTGTTGGCTATTCATGTCATTTCTTGTCAACATCTGGAAACTCAAATCCCATTTCTTCAAAGTACTTCATCAATGTGACCATGATTGCAGCAAATGTAGCGTTTTGGACAATGTCCACTCCATGCATGGCTTTCAGAATCAGCTCCTTTGCCTCCTTAATTTCCTCAGCCATACCAGTTATCTTGCAAATCCTGCTGTCATCAAGTAGTGCCTCCAATCCTTCCCTTTTTTCTATGTTCACTCGAGCCCCAGAAAGTTTTTCAATGGCATTGAGAGTCGAACCACCTTTTCCAATTACCCTGCCTGCCATCTGGCCTGGAATTGTCATCGCCTCAGTAGTGGCCAACTGTTGGGAAATTTTCTTTCTCAGATTCTCTAATATACGGCACAGTGCTTTCTTGCAATTCTGTTCGCTACCAACGATGATTACTCTCGCATTTTGGCTTAATTGTGCATGGCTAGGTTGATCAACTTTAATGGTGGTGTTGGTCTCACTTTGAACCTGCGCGATGTTCTTACCCTCCCTCCCAATCACCATGCCAGTCCTGTCACCAGGGATGAAGAAAACCAGGCCTTTGAAGGGTTGGTCAGAAGAGCCCTCAGCAGAGGTTGAAGCTTCCGGTTGGCCTATAGTGGAAATGATTATGATCAACTATATATTATTTGATGAGAATGGAGGGAGTGGGTGGGTGCCTTGGGATCCCCCCAATTAGTACTCCCCAAGTTATTAACCATAGAATGACAGCAGTAATATAGTTTCCACAAACTGGTTTACCTACGATTGGTTGCCCCCCCCCCCCCCCCCCCCCCCCATAACCTGTTGATAACCTGTAAGAAACACAGTGAAGTGATATTTTCTCTCATTTAACCTTCCCATGAAGTACAAGATCACAAACAAGAGATTCAGGCCTTTTATACTCACTACATGTACCTCGACTGCTTGGAGGCCACATTGTTTCGAGTTCCTTGAGTGCATCATATGTTGACTGATCAGACGATAATCCAAGGAAAGGGAAGCTGGAACTAATCCCAGACGGAGTACTTCCAGCACTCTGTGAACTCTCCTTGATTCCTGAGGAAAACCCTTGTGAGGGTGGATTAAAGCTTTCGGACCTCAGAACTCTTCTCTGATCTGTGTCTGTTTGAGGCTGCTGACGTGGAGTGTCCACTGGCTGCCTCTCGGCAATCTTGCCCGACAGTCTCCTGGTTTCATCTGTTTCAACGTCACCATCTTCAAACCGATCATCTCGCTTCAGTAGATGGACACGGAAAAAAAGCCCATGGTCTGGAGCACAGCTGAAGTACTTCGTTCCCTTAAACTCACCAGAACATCCTCCTAGCACCTGGTCATCCTGTAACCATCAATTTGAGAAACGGATGGAATGAAATATTCAAGAGCCATAGCCAACATTCACTCACACACTTATAACAATAGACAGTGCAAAGGTTATAGATATTGCAAAGGTCTGTGAGTTAAGATAACTGGGGGGTTCCAGATTCAACACCAGCTACAACTTTTTTTTGTCAGGGTTGCAAGAAATAGCTGGTGGGCGAGTCTGGGAATATATGTATGGGTGTACATATACCATTTCAATGCCAGCAATGCTTTCTGAACTCCCAGGAAGTTGTCCAATCCAGCGGATAACTCCATACCACGGTGACTCTTTCTGCTCAACCTTCACAACATCTCCCACCTCAAATGGTCTATCAATAGGTAGCCCAGTGGTGTGGGGTGGGTCCCCCCCATTCGTCTGTAGACACTCTTGCTCACCAGAAGTGGCGGAATCTGTGGATGCTATACTAAAACTCCTTTGGGTGTCTCGTGGACTTCCAGGGTACACTGGACTTGCGTCAGATTTGTCCGAAGATGAAAAGCGCTTCAGTCTTTGCTCTCTGAGGTATTGGCGCTGGCTGTCTGTGTGGGAAAATGGTATTAAATAACCTGAATTCCGTTAGTTTTACATGCTTGATAAATGCTGAACGTTCCTGTACTATTAGTATCATTCCTCAGGTCTGGCTTTTGATCAGTATCAATCTGAGGCCATTTTAATGAACAGATTCACAGAGAAGGTCCGAACGTTGTGTTTACTTGTAGCTATATTCCAAAACTAGGGTTTCATATAGGATTTTTTGCCTGGGGTGGAGATTTTTGATGGGATAGTAAACTGAAGCTTGTAAACGCAGCAGATGGCATGTGAAGCACGGTAGCTAGTTATGACATCAAACCTTTTCAAATTCTGGGCGGGGGGGGGGGGGGGGGGGGGGGGATCCCAGTGCGCCCACCCCTTGTATGAAACACTGAAATAGGTACTAGCTACCATAATGTTGCACATTCATGCAGATAGGTAAGTTAACCTTCGGGCAGCAGCCCTGCCTTTCCCATCTTTCTTAGTGGTTCCTCCAATTTTTCAGCCACCAGCCCACTGGTGAGCTTCTGAATGGAAGCATTCTTCCCTTCCTGCTGTTTCCACTTGTAGAAGAACTCATAGATCTGCTCTTTCAGACTGAGACAGTTATCGTCTTGAATTGCATGAATGTCTGTTCTTGACAACCCCAGCGCTCTGGCCAGTGCCTTCCAGTCTCTGCCAATGTGCTCCGAGAGTACCTTTATGAACTCGTCAAGATCTACATGTAAATAGAAGAAAGTAGAGCTGGTAGCAACTTGAACAATAATTACAGCATCACACAATCACACTATGAGCCAAATTGCCCTCAAGGCATCGCAAAAACGTTTAGCCGCGGCCAAATTTAGACAATAATCAGTAACATAATCCCACCTACTCGGAGACAAATAACGGTTGTTTCAGCCCCTTCAAGTTGCCCCAATACGCAGTTCAGTGTTGTTATCCTCCACCACTGGGGATAGCAAATTGCAACGCCCTATAAATTATCAATGCTCCTCCGTAGGGGGCGTATGCCAATTCAATCTTTTATTCACAAGATAAACCGAGACTAATCCTCATTACTGCCATTACAGCGCAAACTTACCAGCCATTCCGAGGACGATTGTTTCTCCCTGACATATATAACTACTATTGCAGTAATTAAATTTCCCAGCTCCACCCACATCCTCAGAGATATACTAGTACGCATGCGCATCTTCATCGGAATGTTTGGGGGTGTGCTCGAAAAAGCGTCTGGCCTGCGAGACGACATGCAGTGTGGATGATGATGCTTGACATCTGCTGCTTGTGTAGAGAGATACGTTCAAAACAAATGCACCGGTGAAAGTTTGTTTCATAGTGTAGCATCAAAGTTCTGTGGTGCATTTCTTCAAGACTTGGGGCCTTGGGCCAGATATGCTCATGGCCAACATGAAGCACGTACATGTCATGTGGCTGTGCAAAGTAACCATCAGTGCTGTGCAAAAGAGTTGGATCAACACACAGAAAGAGCTGCTTGAGTAATATTCCCCGTGGATTCAAACCTGCATGCAATCGTTCAATATACCTACAGTGCTCCAGAGCAAGAGATTCAACTTTGTCAGTTTTTATATAAAGTTCGATAACTTGAAGCCAGATGCATATTAAGTTTCAAAACTTGGTACATGAATGGAGAGATGATCGCAGAATCTATATCTTAATTTATGGGATGCTGTATACTACTAGCACCCTTGTATGGCTTTGTAAACATGAAATTTATGAAACACACTTTTTAGTTGTGATCTCTTCAGCCCATGCTAGTTAAGAGCTGTAAATTGAATTGAAGATACTCCACC
This sequence comes from Axinella damicornis, assembly GCA_963931865.1. NCBI lineage: Eukaryota > Metazoa > Porifera > Demospongiae > Axinellida > Axinellidae > Axinella > Axinella damicornis. Next base: position 12,839,513 of record OZ007508.1, read on the forward strand.
CAAAGATACACAAATGAAAGTAGTTTGAAAGCTCAGCTGTAAATGGTGTCTTAAATATTCAGCAAAACGCCTGTTTTAAAGGTGTAAAAGTGTTTAGTTACAAACTCACTGATGGTTAACTAGTTAAGATTCCAAATTTGAATAGTGTATAGGCAATGCCCTGATGAAGCTACATTGCAAATTTCAACCCCTAGTTCCTTTTTGGTCTGAAGATATGGAGATTTTTGTGTCAAAATTCCATCAAAACCCCTAAAACTGGCTGAGCACTTGTATGGTTTCTGTACTGCCATATATAGTAAAAAATCACTTTCTTTCAAACCTTATATTTTTCCTTAAAATCGAAAGTTATGTACATAATACAGTACTTTAGAGCTCAAAATGCACTGTACGAAGATTTTAAGAAGTTGACTCTTGCTCTGGAGCACTGTACGTGGACAGTGGAGTTAATTGTTGCATGCCTCAATTGTGTTTGTATGTGGAGGACATACTGAATGGACTATATCTGACACCCACCCTCCTATATAGGTGTTGGAAGGGTCATTCCTTGTCATCCCAATTGGGCATTTCTACATGTATAAGGAAGGGAAGGGAATTTATGCATAGAAGTTCAGTACATACAGTTGTATTCAGTCCATTCTCATGCGCTAAGGAATAGGTTCCTGGCTAGGTCCATCATCACTGTACCATAGTGGACACACATGCAGTTTTGATTCATTTAAATCTGCATGACATCGATACTATATATAATAATAAAGATCAGCAATGCACTGCATACACGTAGCAGAACAATGCATGTATCAGCTTTATTATTATTCCCAGACTATACATCCAGTACATGCATTATTTATAACACTGGGAACAATTAAAGACTACAATAATTGATAGCCTCATGCCCAATTATTGTTGGTATTTTGGGCAAATGTGAGGTCTGAGGAGAGATTTAGCTAGAATAAGAGCTATAGGGTATCGGCCGAATAGTTGAAGGGTCTAGCTACACTTCAAATTAAAGTCTAGTAGTTGGTAGACATCCAAGACCATGAATGCAATACCTTCTTGTAGGTGGTGTAAACAATTACAAACAGTTTGTGCAAAAAGACGGTTAATACATGTACTATACCAACAGAGGAGGTTGGACACAGTCATGTGACATAATCTGAGGTAAATCTCTGTACTGAAGTGTGCATGTTCTCAGCAGTCTTAACAGGTATCTCAACAAAATTGACATCATTTCAAAGCTCTAGTGGAGTAGATTCCATGATTATGCAGTCATCCCCAGGTCGCTGTACGGCTTCACGAAGGAGTGGCTGTGCAAGATGGTGGAGAAGCTATGCAGTGCTTGCTACAAGGCACTCCTGGTATTCAAATTGGAAGCCTGCCAAACCTAAAGTGTCTTCAAGGCACTACTATACCTTTCAAACTCCCCAACTGTAGCTTCACTTCTAGTTGACAAGTTTACATTTGGTCCCAGGCCATGTTGACATGGGAACAAGGCTGTTGAGGTTAGGAATGTAAAACATGCAATTATTTCTGCTTGGGAGCAGCTCATAGTCACAGGTGCAGAAAAAGTGTCCAACCTCTCTGAAAGTATAATGTGTCACACAGTCACACCAATGGTGTACAAGTAGTCAGTTACTCCACTGTGTGAAGTGACTTCTGTCCTGCAGCACTACAGTAGATGAACAGCAACTGTCTGCTGCTGGTATGAGTGTCAGTGAGTGTGTATATGTGTAGAAGGAGAGAAAGGGGGAGTCACTATTTGCTGTTTTCATATAATTATACTTCAGAATCTATAAACCCCCTCTGTCCGGTAAATTTGAAGTGAACCATCCGATTGGAAATACTTTGTTTCTCAGATGATAAATAAATAATGAAGAACGACTGCCAATCTGATAGAGTTCAAGTGCATTGTGTAGCTATCATTTGTTCACATAATAGCTCAGGTACGAGAATTGATGGGTTGAAAGCAGCTAGTTAAACTGAACAAACCAGGTAAGTAGTATACTTACAAGCCTATCAAGAGCACTGTGCACCACAAAGAGGGAGATATTTATATACATATATACAGTGACAGACAGGCGGTATAGTGGGCGGCAGAATCAGGAAAACTCGGTGACCGCTTGACCAATTATGCTGCATGGCACCTGAAAAGCCAGCAGATGTGAACTCAAAGGTCCCAATTCTCCTTGGGGGGGGGGGGGGGGGGGGACAAGACCCCAGCCCAGTGTTTCCACACCAGCATACTACCATCAACTTTTTCTGTGCTTGGGGCAGATAATCAGCTGCTTTGCAGCATCTGTATGGTATATTACACACATAACGCCTATACCATATTTTGCTGGACAAAAGCTATAAAGTGCACTGCCCTTGGGTTTTCTGAACACATTTGTGGCTTCTTCTTGACTCTTCTGGACCTCACCTATTCCCGGTTGTTCCTCATCCTCATGGCTCAAGCTCCCTTCTCAGCTCACTGGCTAGAGTGCTGCGTCCAATGTCCTCCAGACACTCCATCAGGGTTTCCCAGTTCACTGGTTGTCGGCTCTCTCCATCCAGCCACCTCTGTAGAATGGTCCGACATGCTGCTTCTACCTGAAAGTGGTCTCGTTCCACTGCCTTGATGACACAACCACGGAATTGGAGGGCCAAGGCCAGTTTCTCCCAGTCTGGTGAGACCTCCTCCACCACCCTGACTGGCCTGCCATCCACACCAACAAACCTCTGCAGCTGCCACATGTCAGGTCTGTCTCCTGCCAGAGGACACAGGGAAACACAGTTCAGTGTCTGCCAACTCTGTCTAGCAATATATGCTGGAACCAGCAGTCTGTGGTCATGCTGCCAATGCATGCTATATAGTACATTTGTCATATGAAGCCATAGAGGATGAAAGGGCCAAATTGTGCTTTGTTTTCCATGATGCGCATAGTGTGCTATATTTTCCACTGGAAATTATAGCACCGGAGATAGCGCTCCATAGATGTTGCGTTAAAGTACTGTTTACACTCGTGCACTACAGAAAATATTGCACGCAGGCGTACTGACCTATCCTGGGCCGGGTAGTCCCTGATTCTGTGGCAGCAGTGGAGAAGGGAGGGGAAGGAAACTAGGGTCATAAAGAGTTGGGCTGTTCAAAGTACAACCCCTGATATTTCAGTATGAGCCTAGGAGCACAGCTATAAGTAGCTTCATTCCCAGGCCCTCCCCAGTATGCAAAAAGCTGGGGAGAGCCTTGAGAACATGGCTACATAGCTGTGTGTGTAGGCTGTACTGTTCCACTTCCAGTTGTTGTTTGTCTGCAGTACAACAAGACAAATACCACCTCACCAGCATACCGTAGTCGCGTGTTATTAAGCGCATGCGCCTATAACTCCACAGGAAGGAAATATGCGCCTATAAGCGAGATGCGCCTAATTACACATGTAATAATAATGACATTCCTCAAATAGGAAGCGCGCTTCAATTCGAATATAGCTGTTTTCCACTCCGAAGGATCGAAAAAGGCCGAGTTTCTGGAAGAAGACTGCAGCGCTTACCTGGGACGAGAGTTGAACCTGCGCCTAACAGCGAATATGCGCCTATAAGTGAGATGCGCCTAATAACGCGCGACTACGGTATGCATATGAGAAGGTTAGTGTGCAGTAAATCAGGGGAAATTCAAAGCACTAGTGAGCTGCACAAACTAGAGACGCAAAAGGTGCTGCGGGTCACACTTGTAAACCTTCCCATAACTGCACGGTCAGCAGTCTGTGAAAATCCCAGCTCATGAATTTACAATAGCATGAAGTGTGTCAACGGAGGGAAGACACCAGACTCACGTCTTGTTGCAGCGTCCTTGTGTGTGTGAACACTAAGAGAAGCAGTAGTAGAAGCTGATGCCACTTCTGAGGAGGAGGAGGTGCAGAGGAATGCTGCGGAAACAGAGAAGCAGCTGCTGAGGTCTATACAATAATATAACTTCTTGGCATTGCATGGGACACTTTGACATATACATGAACTTATCTTCCTTTTCACATTTGACAGCTTATAATAAACGTAGTTGGACTTGGACATTCTACAACTGTTGGATGCTCTAGCTGTGTGGATATTGAGACTATATAGCAGCAGTCATCCTGTAAAGCCGTGTTGCATCACATGATACCAATGTTTGCAGCTACTATCCAGCAGTTCTCATCAGTAGTATTGATGAGTGAACTGCCATATTCCAATGGCTGTACCCAACACAAGTCGGTCTTTACCGGTCTTGTGGTCTAAAGTTTTCCTAAGACATATCCAATACACTTGCAAGTATACTTACCACTGGTAGCTAGCCACATCTGCTGTTTCTCATCAATGTCTCCATATGTTTCTGGATCCTGGGTACAGATCCAGCAGGACTCCTCTGCACCTATGCTGGCAGGATGGAGACTCTCCCTAGAACAGGGACACAAGAAAGCTAGCTCAGGTTGGCTATTGTAGCCAAGGTTGGAAATCACTCGCTTCAGACCAGTGAGCAACGCCTCACGAACATGGGAACAAAGCTTTGGGGACAGACTGCTAGAACTGGCAACGTGGACTTCGAAAAAGGCAAATGAGTCTATGAGAGTAATGACACCAGGATATTTCGGAACACTAAACTTAATGCAGTTCCGATGGAGGCATACAGGAGTGGTCGAGCGGTCTACCACCAACTTCCATGGGGAAGGAGAGTGGTTTGAGGCAGAGAGAAGGTAGACTACTAATGAGCAGAATATCCCTAAAGGAGGGACTACGGGAGGGAAATGCAGAATGAGGGGAACCGTGGCAGCTGAATAACTGACTCGATGCTTGGCTACCTCTTCCGAGCAGATGATTTGCAGCAGGCAAGGCACAAAATATTCAGTATCACTGAAGTCTGCAAAGATAAGAAGGGCTCTATAGAGCTTCACCAGATCATTCGGGGTAAAGATGTTGTCGACATAATGGTCGTTAAAGGATTTGAGAAACTCCACAGTGACCAATGCATGGTCCTGAAACTTTCGACATTCACCTCTACAAGCCTTGACTACAGCATCTTTGTTACGTGACTCATAGCTGAACTTGACTAACTCAGTGGCTTTAGCTATTAAAACCTGGGAGTCAGTGAAAACTGTGTCTGGCAGGATGTCAGGATAGTAGAAGACGATGTTGAGTTCATCAAGATACTGCAGAGCAGCCTCAAAGGATTCTCTGTCAAAATGCAGCGTACAAGCTACGGCAAAGCACTCCTTTTTGCTCATTACACCTCTTCCAAGGGCTTGTGCAATCTCCTGCAGTTTGAGCTCCAGACAGTACCATCGCAATGGAATCTCATCTGGCTCGGCAGCACACGTGGACATTATGAGCTTGCGAATCTCTTCAGCTACTTTCTGGTCCTCTTCTCCAGGTGACTTGGCATTTAGGGGGAAGATCAGCTCTCTGTTTGCTAGATTGGAGTAAACAACTTCATCTTGGAACTCAGGTAGTAGCATCTCAGCAAGTTTCTGATTTTTGATTTCACTTGTTTCAGAGCATAGGTGTTCCTGGTCCTTATGCGTCCCAATGAACACCAGGTTGTGAGCTTTTCCTGCTGCTTTTCGAGACTTGTGTGACTGCATTGTGCAGATACAGTGTTTCAGTATCTGCAAATTCGTGTGGGCAGCAGGGTTGGGTTTACAAATGATGTTGCCATTTACATCAAAGTATTCGATTAGTGGTCGTTCATCAAGGCTTTCAGAAAGCTTCATGACAAAGATATATGCAGAAGTGCGGCGAAGAAAGATTGGAAGTACTTCATGAAACTGGGGTTGGCCCCCAGAATCTGTGATATATACCAAATTTACTTCAAGTGGTGCTTCAGCGCCAGACAATAGCTCGATCAGGTTTGCAAATTCGGTTTCCGTAGTGGAAGACTCTAGTAGTGCTTCTACCTGCTCAATTCCTACAAATATTTTAGGTGGAATTAACTTAGCTTGCTTTGAAGACTGTACAGAATGTGTACTCCTTGGTGTGGTCTCTTGTGGGGTGCTTTCTAAGATGGTTTCAGGGGCATCGGCTTGGTCAGTTAAAGTTGTGGCAGTGGCTACTTTGTCTGCGGTTTCTTGTGTTTCTGCAGGAATGTTTACCATGAACTTCGCAAGAATATTTTTCTGATCAGCCAGGCTCAGTCGGTGCCACTTCAAGCGATCAATGTTCAGTATTTTCATGACCTTGACTGGCCTTTCTGCAACGGGTGTACTAACACGCACTTCCGGCGGGTTCTCATTCATGAGGACATGTTTTGAGCAGGTCTTTCCTGAACCTGCGGCACCAACAAAGACAGCGACAGTATTGCGTGACTTCACATGACCATCCTTCATGGCTTTATTGAAGATATGTTTTGACTCGCTTGTTGGTTCTGATAGGACTTGGGGAGGGGATATGTTTTGACCATAGATATCTGGATGAAGGGGGAAGGACTCGCTTGTTGGTTCTGATAGGACTTGGGGAGGGGATATGTTTTGAACATAGATATCTGGATGAAGGGGGAAGTGGAGATGCGATTGAAAGAGGTAACAAAACCATGCATGTGCACCATGCAGAATAACTGCATGCAGGTTGAGTCTGCCAGAAACTTCTATTAGGTATGGGCATGTAACTAGTTTATTGTACAGACATTTACTAAAGCATGACTGTTGTGACAGCGGTGACTACTACATAATAGTGACTGTGACTAATGCATAGTGACTGGTGTGACAGTAGTGACCAGTGTGCAGCAGTGACTACTGTGACTGCATGAGTGACGACTATACTGTGACTGGTATGACAGTAGTGACCAGCGTGACTACTGTGACTGCATGATGTGAACAGTAGTGACGACTACTGCGACTGGTGTGACATGTAGTACATAGTGACTGCTGTGACAGTCTATGTAGCGTGACAGTGGTGACTTAGTCTCGTTCCCAGACCCCGCAGACCCCGCTATATTTCCTTTCTCACCACTTTTCTGGGCATCTTCGATATTAACTATGCAATTTCACTTGGGTACGTCATCATGGTCATGCCACTCGAAGGTCAGACAGCATGTCATATTGTCACCAGACCCCTTACTCGCGGGTGCGAGTTAGGGGTCTGGGAATGAAACTAGTAGTGACTGGGTGGCTGGTGTTACAGTAGTGACTATGCTATGAGTACTGTGACAGTATATGTCATCTGTTGCCATTAGCTAATTTAGTATTGCCTGACTCACAGTTCCTACATCAGTGTGTATTGACGACTACTATGACTGGTGTGAGAGCATGCAGTGGCCGACTACTGTGTGATAGTGTGACAGTATATACTGACTATACTGTGACTGCATGGTGCGACATTGACTGTACACACCCACACATATTGGTCCAACCTGGAAACTCAAATCCCATTTCTTCAAAGTACTTCATCAATGTGACCATGATTGCAGCAAAAGTAGCGTTTTGGACAATGTCCACTCCATGCATGGCTTTCAGAATCAGCTCCTTTGCCTCCTTAATTTCCTCAGCCATACCAGTTATCTTGCAAATCCTGCTGTCATCAAGTAGTGCCTCCAATCCGTCCCTTTTTTCTATGTTCACTCGAGCCCCAGAAAGTTTTTCAATGGCATTGAGAGTCGAACCACCTTTTCCAATTACCCTGCCTGCCATCTGGCCTGGAATTGTCATCGCCTCAGTAGTGGCCAACTGTTGGGAAATTTTCTTTCTCAGATTCTCTAATATACGGCACAGTGCTTTCTTGCAATTCTGTTCGCTACCAATGATGATTACTCTCGCATTTTGGCTTAATTGTGCATGGCTAGGTTGATCAACTTTGATGATGGTGTTCGTCTCACTTTGAACCTGCGCGATGTTCTTGCCCTCCCTCCCAATCACCATGCCAGTCCTATCACCAGGGATGAAGAAAACCAGGCCTTTGAATGGTTGGTCAGGAGAGCCCTCAGCAGAGGTGGAAGCATCTGGCTGGCCTACAGTGGAAGAAACACAAGAGAAACACAATGTTTTGATCAGACCAGGCATCATACATGGTGGGAGGGTGATCCCCAACCCCCACACCCAAGGTTTAATACTGAGTATTAGCTATAATCATGATAGCAAATGTAAACAGCAGGAGCTTACTTCCCCACTGACAGCAAAATGCAAACTGCGCCACTTCAAATTCCAAATTTGGAAGTTACTGGGTTGGCTATACAGCCCCGTGGCGCCACGAAGGGTCAGCCGTTTTCGCAAGCGAACAACATGTCACCTACTCTCGTGGGTCAGACTCAGTAGGAGGCATGGGCAGTACCTTCCTGGCATATTTTCAAGCTATACAGAGTAATGTGACGTGTCACAGTGCACATTGTACATAGCTTGACATCAAAACAGAGTGTGGTGTGCTCTATGTTTCAGTTCAGTGCTCCTTCATAAGACTATACGACAATCTTTGACCATCAAATACCACAGGGTTGCATAAATAATCAGATATCAGGCAAAAATATTGGTAATGGCTGTTTCAAAATCAATACCAAAATTGGTACTGATGAGAAATTTGCAAATGCCTGTAAGTAGATAACAAATATCCGATAGCCAATCTGGTACACAAATCGGTTCACAAAAGAGACTTGGGTCTTCTAATACTCACTACCTGGATTGCTTGGAGGTTGCACTGTTTCAAGTTCCTTGAGTGCATCATATGATGACTGATCAGATGGTAGTCGAAACAAAGGGAAGCTGGCACCATGTTCAAACCGATCGTCTCGCTTCAGTAGATTGACAGGGGAAAAAAGCCCATGGTCTGGAGCACAATTGAAGAGTTTCGTTCCCTGAAACTCACCAGAACATCCTCCTAACACCTGGTCATCCTGTAAGCACACATTAAAAAATGTAGGGACTGAAATATTACCCACTATATGTATAGCAAAGCCGTAGGAGCCACTACGGCCGGCCCGGCCATGGCCATACCGGTTTTGACCTTGCAAAAAAAAATCTATCATAGAGTCACGTGGGCATGTAGCTACGAAAGTGCGAGCACTCGAGCGAGACCAGCGCAGTCCGTAGTCTCGTTCCCACCAGGACTTTCAATCCTCGTACATCTGTAACTTGCAATGCAAAGCACGAAGGTGCCACGAGAGCCCATCCTGATAGAAATGAAGGCAAAAAAATGTTTCCACGCTTCGCGCGGACTGATCACCGCTATATGGCTCTGACACTGCCTTCGGCAGCGTGTAATTGAACGTTGGTTTCTTTTTGCTTCCTACGGCCCTGCTGTAAGAACATCAGCGTCACCCACCGCACAATGCAACAGCAGAAGTGCAAAGGTTACAGACTGTACATGCAAACTGATTGTTAAGGATAGTTGGGTAGCTCAATCTATGATAACTTAGTGGTTTCCAAATTCAACCACCAGTTATTTTGTACTACTCCTTTACAAACAGCTGATGGGTGAGTCTGGAAAAGGTGCTACAGAGTGTATGGGTCTGCGTATACCATTTCAATGCCAGCAATGCTCTTTGAATTTCCAGGAAGTTGTCCAATCCAGCGGATAACTCCATACCACGGTGACTCTTTCTGTTCAACCTTCACCACGTCTCCCACCTCAAAAGCCCTAGGTAGCCCAGTGGTGTGGGGAGGACCTCCCTCATTTGGCTGCAGCTGAAGACACTCTTGCTCACCAGAAGCGGCAGAATCTGTGGATGCTACACTAAAAGTCCTTTTTGGACTTCCAGGGAACACTGGACTTGAGTCAGATTTGTCCGATGACGAAAAGCGCTTCAGCCTTTGCTCTCTGAGGTACTGGCGTTGGCTGTCTGTGTGGGAAAACGTATTAAGTAACCTTAACTCTTTACCAACCAATGACTGCAAAAGCCGTCATGAGCTCCCATAAGCCCATAAGAATTTATATGGGGAATTTAATACTAGGCATTATACTTTAATACAGGGTTTTGCTTCCCTAAGCTGTTTCTTTGGTTAGTAAAGAGTTAATTCTGCTAGGTTTACATGCTACCATGTGATATAAACTGAAGGCAGAAATGGCCTGGGATTGATATAAAGTTTTCCTCCAGATCAAAGGCCAGACTTGAAGAATCCGGACTATAGAACAGGAATAGATTGGGCCAGAGCCTTGCATACCAAAATGTATGAAATGCCAAATGCGACAACAGTGCTACACATTCATGCACATAGGTAAGCTAACCTTCGGGTAGCAGCCCTGCCTCTCCCATCTTTTTTAATGGTTCCTCCAATTTTCCTGCCTTCAGCCCATTGACGAGCTTCTCAATGGAGGCATTCTTCCCTTCCTGCTGCCTCCACTTGTAGAAGAACTCATAGATCTGGTCTTTCAGGCTAAAACGGTTTTCGTATTCAATTGCGTCATTGTCTGTTCCTGACAACCCCAGCTCTCTGGCCAGTGCCTTCCAGTCTCCGCCAATGTGCCCAGAGAGTACCCTTATGAACTTGTCAAGATCTAAATAGAAGAAATTGGAGCTGGTAGCAAATTCAATCTCCTTGGACAGTAATTAGAAGCATCACATAGCTAATCAGTTCAGTTCAGTTCATTTTGATTTGATAACCCACATCTCCAATACAGAAGGTTGGTTTCATGCAGGTCTTACCCTCCCCTCCAGGTCTATATGACATCATCACTGAACTCACTTAAGTTACCATAAATGGCAATGCTCAAACTAGTTTTTTTGGAAGGGCAAAGGGCAAATTCCTTTCAAGGTTCAAGAGAAAAACATTTTGGGCTCAGACAAAGTCTAAGTTGAGCACTATACAGACTCTCACTCTACCAGTGCACCCCACACACACTCCAATCATACCAAGCCTGATGATAAGCGCCCTCAAAGCATCGCAAAACGTTTGCCACGGCCAAATCTTAGTGAATGCGCATACTAAACAACAATCATGCAACATAACCCCACCTACTCGGAGAGGTTGTATCCCCACTACGCAGTTCTGACAGTGTTGTTAGCTAGGCTATCCTCCCACAAGGGGATAGCTAGGTTTGAACGCAACGCCCTACAAATTTTCAATACTGCTCCGTAGGGGGCGTATGCCAATAGCTATTGTTTGTTAACATTTTGCAAAAGTTTTTATTCACAAAATAAACCGAGGCTTATCCTCATTACTGTGATCACAGCGCAAACTTACCAGCCATTCTGCCGATTGTTTCTCCCTGACATAACTACACACAAGGGCGTATCGAGCCGCCGAAGGCGGCGAGAGGGCATGTAACTCCGCAAACGGCATAATCCAAATCGATTCTATTTTTAGAAATCACGTGCTACATTGTTTATTTCATATCCGCGGCGCGCGCAACTCTGGCACGCTAACCGCGCTAGTCACAGCCACAGTTCCTGAAAATATCCATTCTCTAGTAAGTCAATGAACTTCTACCTAAACTCACTGCTGTTACCCTGGACGGCGCTTACCACTGCCTTCTCCTTGCCTCAGTTTCGCCAACGAACCGTGTCATTCAGTGGAGACGGTCCCGAGCGAAGCCTACGGCACCTGCGTGCAATTGCTGCCGCATGTAGGACGGACGGGCACGTTGTTTCCAGTCGTCAAAACGTGGATGGCGTCCATTCATCCACTCTACGCGCTCGATCTAGCTCTCTGGCCTGCTCTGCGATATTCCACGTAATCGGATAATTGCATTCATTCACATATACGGTTACATACCAATGTCTAAAAATAGTATATCCGGTGGCCGCATTTGGATTTTGCCGTTTGCAGAGTCAATACGAGAGTTGCATGCCCTCTTCCCGTTAGGGTCGATGCGCCCTTGCTACACAGTAATTTAGCCCAGCGCCACCCCCGTCCACGTCCTCAGATTTAGTACGCATGCGCAGGTTATTGGTCCGGCAGGAAGTAAGTAGGATGGCGCCAAGATGCACGCCGATGCAGCTTCATTACTGTAGAAAGAACGTGGATGTCATGATGATGCTTGACATCTGCTGCTTGTGTAGAAACTACTAGAAAGATCATAGAGATTTGTTCAAAACATACCCCAGGCGAAATTAGTCATGCTGTGAATTTAAACATGTAGCTAGCTAGCTAGCTTCAGCAGCATCAAAGAAGATTTAATATCCATGGCGGCCATGCATGTTTCTGTGCATTTCTTCAAGAGTTGGGCCTTGTTTTTTGTGCACAAGTGGGCTATAGCCTCGTTCCCAGGCTCTCCCATGCACAAATAGAAAGGGGGCTAGTAAAAGAATTGGATCAACACATTAATTGAAAGATCGACTTGCATGGGTAACGTTCCCTGTGGATTTAGCACAAGCAAGCCTGCAATTGCTCAATAGACATTTGCCTATGTGGACAGTGGAGTTAATTGAGCTCGCTGTTGCCTTGCCTTGTCTATACATTCAGCTTTGAAATTTGGAATATCAAGTGCAGTACAAAGCACAGGGTTTCTCCTCTGGCATTATCCTATAACTCTCTCCCAGTGTTTCAAGCAATGCATGGAAAATGACAAAGGACAGAAATTCTCAGCAGATGAGTTGGTGACAGCTTTTGACGACAAGTTAGAAGGAAGTGATATGGGTGGAATATGAGGGATGCTGAATGAACTACAATGTACTCTTTGCCGAAGTATTAAGTGTTTGTATGTGGAGGATCCGAGATACTGAATGTACTATCTGACACCCATGCACCCTCCCGTTGGAAGGATCACTCAGGCCTTGTCATCTTGATTATGCCTATATAAGGCAGTGAGAAAGGAATTTATCCAGAGGAATACATTCCTGTCCAGGTCCATCATTGCTGTACAACCGTTGAGACAATGATTTTCCTAGCCAGGAACGTATTCCTCTGCTAATTATAATTTTCCCCTCTGTTGTGGTCCCACATATGTTAACCTAATTTGCAGGACACCCAGGAAGATGCTGTACAGAAACATTTATCAGTTCTCCAGCAACTCCTTGAACATACAGTAGTTAAAGTCTATAAATTTGCATTAACACTTTAACCGATAAAGCCGTCTACAGACGGCATGAGACTTTCATCAGTGATGTCAGACTTCCGGCAATGTCCTTGGGATTTAGGCTCTGCGCCAGCCGAGAGGGCGGGACAGGGGGAGATGGGTGGGTTTCAGCACTGAGCTTAGGTAGCATGGCCGCTTCTGGGCTAGGCTCTGCGCCAGCCGAGAGGGCGGGACAGGGGGAGGTGGGTGGGTTTCAGCACTGAGCTTAGGTAGCATGGCCGCTTCTGGGCTTGGCCTTGAAAAGCTCTTGGTTGGAGCTGGGTGGGCCATTTCTCTCCTCCTTTGCACAAATGGGCTGAGAAAACAGTCCTCTCGCCTAGTAGGGCCTCCATTTCTGACAGTGAAGCGTTTTTCTCGGTCTAGACGAGCGATGGTCGGCAGAGAGCCATGACTATTGAATGGCCCTTGATGGGTGGGTGCGGTTAAAGTCACGAATGTGTAGAGGATTGCTGCATGGTCATGTGTGTGGAGTTTGGGGGCTGAAAAGCAGAGAGAACTGGAAATATGGTAGGTTTAATGCACCCACAAGCTAAGAGAGCCCTCCGGAGAAAAACAATTTATCGGTTAATGGGTTAATAAACCATGAGCTATATATATCCACTGCTCTTTCCACCTTAGAATCACTTTAGCTTAGAGACTAATATCTTGCGATCGCTGACACTACAAATGGTCAAAACTGTGTACTAATAACAACCGAGTCAGAATTGATGAACACAAGCAGGCAAGTGGATGCTTACCGACTGCTAAACACCTCTGGGTTCTCCTCCTGGCTAGGTGTAGTGGTGCAAGACATTTGACCAAAGTACCGGTGTACAAGCAGTTTTGCAGAAAAGCAGGATGGCCACTTTTGTACACTCATTCTATATAGTACATTGATATGTGCGTAGACAGCCTTGGCGTCTTGTGGTGTAAACAATCAAATGCAAAAAGAAGGTTAATACCATACCAAAAGTATAACAGAGGAGGTTGGACACGGACATGTGACATATGTGCATAGGCGAATCTATATGGGGAGTTTCCGTACTGAGGTTGAGCAGGCTTCCAGTTGGAGTACAAGGAGTGCCTTGTAGCACTGGCTTCTCCACTATCCCACGCAGCCGATCCTTCATTGGAGTAGATTCCAAATATGCAGTCAACCACTTAGGCTTATTTGGAATCTACTCCACTATAGAGCTTTTGAACGATGTCAATTTTGTACTTGTAAAGACCACCAAGAACACACTTGAAAGTGTCTTCAAGGCACTCGTATACATTTCGAACTCCCCAACAATACGTAGTTTCACTTTGGCACTGTAGGTTTACCTTTGGTCCAGGCCACGTTGACGTGGGAATGAGGCTGTTGAGGTTAGATGAACGACCGCAATTATTTCCGCATAAATGCAGCACAGTCACACACACAGAAAATGTGTCCAACCTCCTCTGAAAGTATAATGTTTTACAGTAGATGTAGCTATAGCTACAGCACTGTGACTGTCTGATGCCAGTCTGAGTATAAGTGTGTGTATATATGTGTAGGAAGGGAGGAGAGAAAGGGGGAGTCACTATTTGCTGTTTTATACATACTTCAGAATCTCAATTTGTCTGGAAAGTTTACTATTGGGAAATTATGAAGTGAACCATCTGATTGGAAACACTGTGTTTCTCAGATGGCTAAGTAAATAATGCTAAAAGCAAGTTCAGGTGTCAAGTGTATTGTGCAACTACTGCATCATTCGTCCACATACGTAGCTCAGGTATATATACTAAAATTGATGTGTTGAACGTAGCTATACTTAATATACATATATGTACATTGACACACAGAACCAAAGAGAGGCAAGGATATACACCCATCCAAAAAATGGAAATGGACCACAAACCAATCTCATTCATCATATACTTCATGTGAGGCAGAAGTATAATTATGATTATGAGGAAGTGGCACGTTGTAGTACGTATATGATCACAAGGTAGAGGCCTGTTTCGGGGGGGGGGGGGGGGGGGGGGGGGGGGGGGGGGGGGGGGCATGCCCCCAGACCAGCTAGTGTTTCCATGCCAGCTGCAGTACCACCAAACATTTTCTGTACTTGCATGGGGCAGATAACCAGCTGCTTTATTGGTCTATTACACACAGACTATATTTAGCCGGACCAAAGGTCTAAAGTGCTTCTGCTGCCCGTGGGTTTTCTGAAGACATTTAATTGTGGCTTCTTCTTGCCTCTTCTGGACCTCACCTGTTCCCGGCTGGGTCCTCATCCTTCATGGCTCAAGCTCCCTTCTCAGCTCACTGGCTAGAGTGCTGCGTCCAATGTCCTCCAGACACTCCATCAGGGTTTCCCAGTTCACGGGCTGTCCGCTCTCTCCATCCAGCCACCTCTGTAAAATGGTCCGACATGCTGCTTCTACCTGAAAGTGTTGGTTTCGTTCCACTGCCCTGATGACACAACCACGGAATTGGAGGGCCAGGGCCAGTTTCTCCCAGTCTGGTGAGACCTCCTCCACCACCCTGAGTGGCTTGCCATCCACACCAACAAAACTCTGCAGCTGCCTCATCTCAGGCCTCTCTCCTGCCATGGAGAGAGAACACAGTTCAGTTCTGCCAACTGTGTCTATAGCATGCAATGCTAGGAACAGCACTTTGAGGCCATAGTACCAAGGTATTGGGTTTTGACCGGTTACATGTACGTAATGGAAGGTGGGAATCCTTGAGAATGAGTCTGGTAGGTTTTCAATGGATTCTCACTCCAAAACATGTTCTCCAACAATTGTCATGTGCTTCTCTGTTCTTGTAACAACAATGTAAGTGGTTGCATGTCCCAAGGATCCTCACACACTGGGATGGCCACCAGATGTACAACCAGAGTTACATGTGTACACTACTACACTCTCACATCCTACTGACTTCTCTACTGACCTATCCTGGGCCGGCAAGTCCCTTATTCTGTGGCAGCAGTGGAGGAGGGAGGGGAGACAGGGTCATATAAGCACCATTTGCACATGTACAGGTACATGTACACTATAGTACTTTGAGATGTAAGATTTATTGCACACCTACTAAAAATCTGAGAAGAGGAGGGTCTCCTCATATGCGGTGGTACAGGAGCTTATGAGCACCGCGAAGCAGCGCTCATGGGCTCCTGGTTGTTCTGCAGACAATAACAACATTAACTGGAAGTGGAACAGTACACCCTATATATACCGTGGCACGTACACACAAGATGTGCTGTTAACGTTCTTGTAGCTGTGTTCCGAGAGGAGGTTGGACATATTTTCTGCACACGTGACTATGCGCTGCTTGCATGTTTTACATTCCTAACCTCGCCAGCCTTGTTCCCAAGTCAATACTGAGGGTAAATGTAAAGTGCCAACGAGCAGTGAAGCTACAGTTGGGGAGTTTGAGAGGTAGGAGTACATTGAAGATGCTTCTGGTTGGGAAGGCTTCCAGTTGGAGTACTGGGAGTGTGGCTTCTCCTCCATCTTGTGCAGCCAATCTTTCAAGAGGCCGTATAGCCTAATTAAGTGCCCCTGGGGTTGAATGGGGTTGACGGCATATTTGGACTACTCTACTGGAACTTTTGAATGATGCCAAGTTTGTTGAGATACTCGTAAAGACTACCGAGAAAACAATTTTGTATAGTAAACCTCCATATAAATTTGCCTATGCACGTAGGTCACATGACCATGTCCAACCTCCTCTGCTGTGTTCCTAAGCCCATCCTGAAATAAATACACTTGTAAAGCTTCTTTACCAACTGTAAATATTGGAGGTCAGTTCACAGCTTGTAATAAGGTTCCCACTGGTTTTAATCCTCAAAACTTCACACAGAACTGCACAGAGCCATACGCTCTACATTCATGACTCTAACCACACCCACTCAAGTATGCAATGAAGATGCTCGGGCAATGATAACCTGCTCTAGCAGAAAAAGAACACTGGAAATTGAGGTGAGAGCACTGTTTTTATAAGCCCATTCAGGCTTAAAATCCAAGAAATGGCCCAACCAAGGGCTATTCATGGCTAAGCCCAGACGTGTCCATGCTGTTTACACCCTTCAGGTACACCCAGTGGGGCCACCACCCACCTCCCCCTGTCCCGCCCTTTGCACTCACGTAGAACCTATCTCTAGAGGATATTGCCAGAAGTCACATGATGAAGCTGAAAGACTCATGACAGCAATATGCGGTTAACGTTAAAGCAGTCTTTCAAAATCACACTTCATCTGTCCTCAATCTACAAATTCCATTAGCATGAAGTGTATACTGATGAACCCAGACTTACGTCTAGTTGCAGTGTCCCTGGGTATGTGAACACTAGGAGAAGCAGTAGTGAAAGCTGACACTACTTCTGAGGAGATGTTGGAGGCAAAAGCTGTAGAGACCGGGAAACAGCTCAATACACTTCACAACAGTAAAACTTATTGGGAGTGCATAGGACACTTTGACACACACAATATTCACTCTTGACTTCCTTTCACATTTGACAGCTTATAAGACACTGCGCATGTGTACTCCTAATAATAAACACGGTTGGACACCATCAGCAGATTCTGCAACTGGTGGATTCTCCAGCTGTGTGACTATTGAGACTATATATAGCAGCAGTCATCCTGTAAAGCCGTGTTGCATCACATGATACCAATGTTTGCAGCTACTATCCAGCAGTTCTCGTATTGATGAGTGAACTGCCATATTCCAATGGCTGTACCCAACGCTAGGTCTTGTGGTCTAAAGTCAAGACATATCCAATACACTTGTAAAGCTCAGCCTGGCAGTAACTTGGAACGGGGGGTAACTTGGAAAAATGATTTCTAGCACTGAGGAGAATATGAGGTTCAAGCTCAGACTTGGTACATACAAACTACTATGCCTGCTTAACACTTGCACCAAATCTTGAAGTCTGAAGTCCTATCACACGGGAGCCAGCTAGCTTTGAGTCTTCTATTTCGGCTACATTGCAAAGGAACAACAGCAGCTAGTTTGAGCTAGAGCTATAAAATTTGCAGTGTAGATGGAGGAAAGACTGTGCTAACTTCTGAACTTTACCGCAAGTCTCTATCTGCTTCCAGACGGAAACTAGAGCTGATTTCGTGAAAATCGTTCCAAGTTACCCTTATACTTACCACTGGTAGCTAGCCACATCTGCTGTTTCTCATCAATATGTTTCCATATTATGTTTCTGGATCCTGGGTACAGATCCAGCAGGACTCATCTGCACCTATGCTGGCAGGATGGAGACTCTCCCTAGAACAGGGACACAAGAAAGCTAGCTCAGGTTGGCTATTGTAGCTAGCCAAGGTTGGAAATCACCCTTTCAGTCGGACTGTCCTGTGCGCAACGCCTCACGAACATGGGAACAAGGCTTTGAGGACAGACAGTCACAGACACAGACTGCTAGAACTGGCAACGTGGACTTCGAAAAAGGCAAATGAGTATAATGACAATCACATGTACACCAGGATATTTCAGAACACTAAACTTAACCCTTTAACCACCAATTCTTCCCACCACATTTTCATGCATTCAGCGCACACCACTTTCATAGGTATTCCTCTCCCACAGCATTTGCTCCTCAGCGGCCAAACTTGGTGGGGCCCGCACACATGGAGAGACCCCTCTGGCAATACCGTTAATGATATTCATGACCTCCAACAAGCCCAGCAATCGGAGGTCAAAGGTGGATGTCAGCCGGATTTTCGCCCAGCATTTCCCTAAACTTGGGACAGATCTGACTGATGTCACATCTTACACCACCAATTTGTGAGGCCCTGGGTAGGGTCTATGAATATCACTAAAATCCTCGGGTCAATGAATCTCATAAAATAAAATAAAAACACCCACGACATGTGAAGCCCCCCCGCTTCTACATTTACTGGGGGATGCTCGCCGAAATCTGACCAAAATATTTGGTTCGTCCCTCGAAGTTGTCCCTAGCCCTCTGAAGGCTTTTTGGTCTCTTTTTGGGCTGACAAGAAGCCCTACAAGTGCATAGGGTCTAAATATGGGGCTTAAAGGGTTAATGAGATTCATAGTTGGAGAGAATGGGCCCTCAAAAGACCTAGGCTTGCACTGTGTGCCAGTTTGGGATGGTTTGCCGATTTAATGAGATTCATTGATCCTCCATCCACATATAAATGCAGTTCTGATGGAGGCATACAGGGAGTGGTCGAGCGGTCTACCACCATAGCCTCGTTCCCAGGCCTTCCGCACCTCGGCCTGGGAACGTAACATTTCTCTGCCATTATGAATCTCATTAGGGGCGTGGTCAGGTCTGAGGGTTAGTATTAGGGCGGGCGGGCGATTGTTTCCAGAAACGTTTCTGGAAACGTTTCTGTGACGTCACGCCTCATACTACCATACTTTATTGAGTGGGTAGAACGAGGCTACCACGGCGGCCAGTCCAGTCTTAATCCTCCCTGCGCGCGCGCGCATAATTTCGCATTACGTCATTTTCCAAATGGCAACGTTCGATCGTTCTAGTCTCGTTCCCAGACGTTCGGAGAACGTCTGGTCGTACATTTCTTGTCACAGAGGCGTGGCCTGCGTAGGTGTAATTGAAGCGCTGATTGCGCTAAGAATGCAGATACTAAATGTGAAGATAAACGCTCCTTTCTGTACTATTTGTCGTGCAACCCTACCTAGTACCTTCAAGCACTCAGCGACGTCCCCTAACCCCCGAAACATCCACTGCTAGCTGAAGGGCAATGGACTTCTTCGTCATTCCGGTGTTGCCGTAAACCGTTGTTTTTCGAAGTTGGAGATGGCTGAAAGGTTCTTAGAAGCTACGAAGGGGTGTCATGTACAGACCTGTCAAGTCTCACGCATCCTGCGTGAGACACACGCATTTACGTGTCATCTCACGCTCACACGCATGCATATCCAAATCTCACGCATTTTCACCGCGCACGTTACTGTTGATTTTGGCTCCCTTTGAACACTGAAACACTATGTAGTAAGCATTTCATTGACTTCCCTTAAGTGGATACTGACAGGTTTCTCAATGGTTGATTCAATTATACCACTTACATGACACGTGTTCAAGTTCTCAGCTCGAGGCAACAACGAATTTGATAGTGAAGTTGTTTAGAAGAATGAATTTCTGCCTGGACCTTGACTTTCACAGGTCAAATTCGTAATTGTGAAGGGTATTTATTGTGTCATGAGTTTAAATTGGATGGGTGTTCATGGGTTCTCACTCATTTTGTGCCAGTCTCACTCATTTTGAGGTGGAGTCTCACTCAAGTGAGGCTGCCGACCTTGACAGGTCTGCATGTAGATGGGGCTGGGCACGAGACTACGATCGTTCCCTGGGGCTAGCTAGCCTCGTTCCCAGTCCCACGCCCAGCTTTTCGTCCCCGCTTTACCGTAGTCGGCAGTGCGCTTGCGTGTTGACGTGGACATCGGCGGTTCGAATCCAGAAAGACAAACTCTTTTTTTTTTATCTTCCATTTTGGTTTTTCTAACTCATTAACTAGCAGAATGTATAACATTGTGGGGCGAGCCTGAGCGAGTGCATGCATATGCAGCATGCATTATATGCATTTCGAATGTAACTCAACCTCAGGCTATCGGAATTGCAGCACAAGAACGTACGGACGGTACACGATGAGCACTCTCGCTCAGTCTTCTTCCGCTATGCAGTAGCTCCCATGACTGTAGCCATTGAAGAGCAGGTCTACGAGTCAGTGACTTCAACACAGCCGCGAGTAGCAAACGGTGAACTTGTAGCTAGTTAGATCAGTCAGAAGTCGCACTTTCGCAGTCTTTAAGGCTATGTTGCCGTGCGGTAGCGCGCATCGCTGTATCCATTGAAGAGGTAGACTCGTGAGTGGTCTCCGTCCCTGCTGTAGCCATCCAAGGAGTACACGGTTTACGGATTCGTGCCTCAGGCTCACAGCTCTCAGATCACTTTTTGAGCTTCGATACCGCGATGACGGTATACGTTTCGCTTAAATGCAGTAGATTGTATTTACGGCACGACGTACGCAGATACATACATACATACAGACGCGGCTCACGTTCTACACGTCTATGTGGGGCTCGCTCAGGCTCGCCCCAATTATTCACTAGGCGAATGCACGACATTGTGGGGCGAGCGTGAGCGAGAGCACGTACAGAACGTGGAGTAGTTGGAGCACGGGAACTGACATAATTATTCGTGCGTCCAGTAAATAAACGAACGTGATGCGCAGCGAAGAAACAATGGTTCGGGCCAGGGCAGGCTTTAGTAATGCCCTGGCTGTTAACCATTGTTTCGTAGCGCGTAGTATAATTTCATAATTCACTTGACGGCTCGAAATGAAATGTTGATCTGCGTGCACATTACAACACGATAAACAATAGAGAAATTGAGTGATCATGAGGGTAGCTGACAATACACCAATGATTGCTGGTAATGCGTAATACAATGATAGAAGTACTGCTGTGTCAGACCTCAGGAGAGTGTCCTGTTGATGTTGAAACTTATGCACAGTTCACAACTTAAGGCTTTTGCTCCTTGCATCCTGTATCAGCAACACTCTTACGTCTCCACACTAAGTCACAACGTAGTAGCTACGTCCTATTACGAGACGTACTTTGAACTCAGCCTTATTGGACTTACGCCTCCCCACTTTATGTAAAACCACTGGGACTGGTTAGTTATCAACTTGATATACTCAGAGTACATTAGCATTTCGATTGAATCGAAATCCCAGGGTGGCCCACGCGGAGGGAGTACTCATCCACCCCACTCACCCTGTTTGCGTGATGATTGCGTGTATGGGTGAGGCCTATTGGTTTGTGCGTACACGTAAATGCATGCAGAATTCAACAAATGTGTGTGTGCAGAGCATGAACAGAGGTGCATGTGGGACAAACAAACAGAGTCTCTTCATCCAATCGCTGCGGGATGGGTCACTGGGACAGGTCAGGTTGGCTTGGGCTGGGATGAGATGCGCAGGGAAGGGTTGGGATGAGATGCGCAGGGAAGGGTTGGGATGAGATGTGCAGGGCAGGTTGGGCTGAGATGTGCAGTGCATGCAGGGTTGCGTTGAGATGTGCAGGGCAGGGTTGGGTTGGGTTCAGATGCGTAGGGCAGGGTTGAATGCAGGGTCGTGCAGGGTTGGGGTCAGGAGCTCCATCTAGCAAAAGAAATAGATTGTTACAAACATGCACAACATTTATCTATCTATCTCAACCTGTTTGCGTGATTGCATATATGGTGAGGTGTGCATACATGTACATGAAATATAGATCGATGCAGAATTCAACGACAAGTGTGTGTGTGTGTGTGTGTGTGCGTGTGTGCGTGTGTGTGCATGTGTGTGTGTGTGCGTGTGTGCGTGTGCGTGTGTGCGTGTGCGTGTGTGTGTGTGTGTGCAGAGTGCATGTGGGACAAAACACTGGAAGAGACACTGGGGTTGGCTGGCCATCAGGGCCTGCAAGAGCATCAGACCACAAGGGTCGGCTGGCTATCGGGGACAGACATCAGACCACAAGGGTCGGCTTCCCCCTCAGATCTAGGTAACGGTTGTGGTACGTATCGGAAGCTATCAGCGACTCATCAAACCACCCGAGGGTGGGTGCTTCAAGCAACCAACATGAACCAACCGACTTGTTATGGTAAGTATTGGGAGCTATCAGCGACTCATCAAACCACCTGTCGGTGGGTGCGTCAAGCAACCAACATAAACCAACACTAGAATTCATCATTGGGGGTGTCTTCACTCTTCTCTTGGCAGGTCTTCAAATCTTCTCTTGGCAGGTCTTCAAATCTTCTCTTGGCAGGTCTTCAATCTTCTCTTGGCAGGTCTTCAAATCTTCTCTTGGCAGGTCTTGAGGGATGGGATGGCTTCCCCCTCAGATCTAGGTAACGGTTGTGGTACGTATCGGAAGCTATCAGCGACTCATCAAACCACCCGAGGGTGGGTGCTTCAAGCAACCAACATGAACCAACCGACTTGTTATGGTAAGTATTGGGAGCTATCAGCGACTCATCAAACCACCTGTCGGTGGGTGCGTCAAGCAACCAACATAACCCAACACTAGAATTCATCATTGGGGGTGTCTTCACTCTTCTCTTGGCAGGTCTTCAAATCTTCTCTTGGCAGGTCTTCAATCTTCTCTTGGCAGGTCTTCAAATCTTCTCTTGGCAGGTCTTGAGGGATGGGATGAGATGTGCAGGGCAGCGGTGGGATGAGATGTGCAGGGCAGGGATGAGATGAGATGTGCAGGGTAGCGGTGGGATGAGATGTGGGTTGAAATGCAGGGTCGTGCAGGGTTGGGGTGCAGGAGATCGATCTAGCAAAACAAATAGATTGTTCCATGCACAACACTTATCTATCTATCTATCTATCTAGCTAACATGAACATGGGAAACACTAAAAATGAATACTTATCTGTTGAAATGGAGGCCACTGGGGGAGGACTTGCAGTGGGAGATGCATGGAGGTGGAAGAGGAGGGCGGAGATCCACAGGAGGAGAGGGGATGGGAGACGGAGGTGGTGGTGGAGAGGACAAAGATCAATGGAGGGAGGAGAGGCGGTGGAAGTGGGAGATGCTGTTGGAGAAGTGTTGAAATGCATGAGAGGATGGACAGGGAGTGTGGAGGTCCATGGGGAGAGGTGTGGGGATGGCAGAGAGATGTTGGCGGAGAGGGAGTATGGAGATCCATGTGGGGAGGAGGTGAGGTGAGGCGGTGGGAGTGGTGGATTGGACTGATAGGCTGCATGATTGTGGGGAGATGAGCAATAGAGTGACTGGTTTAGGATGTAGTGTGGTAAATGTGAAACTTATAAGGATAACGACTAAAATACAGTAAATGGCTGTCAATGAAACTTACTGGTGAGATGTTGAAGGCTAGATGTTGGAGAGTGGAAATCCATGGGGAGTGGAAGAGGGAGAACGGAGGTCCATGGTGGGGGTTGAAGAGGGAGACAATGGTGGAGAGGGAGTGTGGAAATCCATGGTGGGAGGGGAGGGGGTTGGAGAGGGAGACAAACTGTGGATATCCATGGTGGGAGAGGAGGGGGTGGGAGATGGAGGTGATGGTGGAGGGAGAGTGTCCAGATCCATGCATATGGGAGGAGGGCAGGAGGTGGAGGGGGGAGACGATGGCAGAGTGCAAGAATGATGTGGTAGCGTGCTTCTTTCGATGAGGAGAAGCCTGCTGTCCTCAAGAAGCCTTTCTTGCAAACGCTGGCTGTTGGCAAGATTTGCCACACGCTGGAAGGGAAAAGGAGGATCAAAAAGGAGGTCTTCTAAGTGCCGTACCCGAGAGCAAGCAACGAATGTTAATCCTGCGGAGAACTCCTTCTTCCCAACATCAATCACGGCCTTATCCAACGTAAGGCCCAGAGCCTTGTGGATGGTGACAGCCCAAGCCAGCTTGAGAGGGAGTTGAAGCCGTGAGCACGAAGCACCTGATGCAAACCAAGTGCGACGGACGGGGGTGATGGGGACAGTTTCATCAGGGAGTGTGGGACCTTTGTAGGAATCAAACCGTACCATGACAGCAACTGGCAGATGAGGTGGAGCTCCACTGTTCCCATAGCAAATGGCCACAACTGTTCCCATGGAGCCATTGACGAGTCCCATATCCACCCAGAGGTTGGCAGTAAGCATCACACGAGCTCCATGTGCTAAACAGATGATTGATTCCAAACCGCCTGCATCATCGGATGAGGCCTTGGCTGCATTTGGTCCGGTGTGAA
This sequence comes from Axinella damicornis, assembly GCA_963931865.1. NCBI lineage: Eukaryota > Metazoa > Porifera > Demospongiae > Axinellida > Axinellidae > Axinella > Axinella damicornis. The sequence continues at coordinate 12,864,122 of OZ007508.1, forward strand.
CTGCTTTGATTGTAGCAATTGGCTGACTGCTGGCATGTAGCCTGGAGACGTTGTGTCCGACGACGGCTTCAACAGTGGGGTGAAGGTGAAGGGCGGTACTGAAGGGTGCCAGATCAGGTACTCGAGCAGGTGTCTGCGCCATCAGCTGCTCCCAGTCATCCTCTGTCAGACGACCATTTCGGAGGCGAAGGAGTACATTGCGAAACAGCACTTGGGCGGGATTCTGTCCAGACTGACGCATCACCTGATTCAGGACGACAGCATGATCAAATAGGTGATAGGCTGTGCTGCCGAGGTCAGACAAGTCAGAGCGTGCTGCTGTGGTGTAGAGGGGGAGATCCATCACTGGAGGTAGCTGTCCGAAATCTCCAAAGAGTAAACAGGAGCAGCCTCCAAACAGCGTGTCAGCATGATGGGGGAACACCTGACGAAGACGCTTGTCAACTTGACCGAGAATCTTCCTCCCCACCATGGACATTTCATCGATGATGAGGTACTCCATGTTTGCCAGGGACTGCTGCATCTGATGAAGACGTTCTCCCTCTAAATCCTTGAAGTCACCTTTGACGGGCAGGCTGAGGAGGCAGTGAAGGGTGTGGCCTTCAATGTTGAATGCTGCCACACCAGTGGGTGCTGCCACACGTACTCGATTCTTGAGGAGAAGTCTCAGGCAGTGAATGAGATAGGACTTGCCAGTCCCAGCTGTTCCGGAGACAATCATCCTGAGTGGGGGTGGGGCCTCAGCCTCGGCATGCTCTCGGACAAGAGCGTAGGCCTGTAGCTGCTTGCCCTGCAGGTGCTGAGGGTTAGCAGAGGTGGTGAAGGAGTGTTCACCAGCTGAATCACGATGCCTGGTAATGAAGGTTGGCATTTCCTCCAGGTTTGGGTAGGCTTGTGCTGCCTGTGTCCAGTCCACACCCTCCTGAGAGTTGGTGTTTGGCTGTAGGTCAGCATTGTGACGGCAGATGAGCATCCATTCTTCCACAGCTCTGGATGGAAGCTCGCTGTGCTGTTCATCCCTCTGCTCCTGAGGTGGAGAATAATATAGCAGTAATTATAAGGTGAACATCAGAAAGTATAATGTCCCTCCTCATCTAATCACATTGCAACTTACCTCAGTGTTGGTATTCTCTGAAGGCTGCTGAGGGAGTTGTTCGAGTCTGTGGATGTCATCCTCAAGGGAAGGTGGAATGTTGCCAGATTGTAGAAAGGTGGCATATGCAGCTTTGAATGTTTCGTTGTCACCGAGAAGATCGTTCAAAAGCCGGAAGGGCACATGGAGCATGAGTTTTTGCTGACAGTACTGCTCAAACTTGGAGCCACGTGGGTCAGGAGAGCAGTATGGCCGAACAATGACAACAACCTTCTTCCTCCTGCGGGATGGATCTGAGCCAGGCTCTTTAGGCATTGTGAAGTGCTGGACGAAATGAAGCAGCGTGATGTTCTGAAACTGCGGAGTTACTGGTCGACTGATGTAGTGGTCCAGTGTTGACGGTGTTGTTGCTGGGTGGTCTTCTTCCAAGCGTTGCTCCACTGCACGAGACCCGTCCAGGCTGAGCATGACAAAATCGCGGGAAGCCCTGAACATGGGAAGCTGGAGCAGGAGGTGACAGGTCTCCTGTGCTGAGAAATCCCTCTCTCCTACGCTGCTAATGAGGAGCTTCTGTACAGCCTTCAGGGAGGTGCTGTCTTCCTTCAGGCTCCTCACAATCGTGTTGAAGATCTCCTTCAGTGGTTGGGAGCGAGGCTCGCACTTGGTGGCATACTTTGCACAGTACTCGATGACCTTGTGACGAGACACACAGTACTGCATGTCAACATTGGCACGCCACGCAGAGAGTTGAACGGAGTTGAAGCTGTTGAGGAGTCCATCATTTCGTGCAGTCAGCAGCACAGGTTCTCCATCCTCCATAACGAGAGCTGTTTCAGGCTGCAGAGGCTTTGGGTACCCAAACCGGCATTTCTGTTGGCCATCACGAGTACGCAGACAATAGGCTGCTGAGCAGCGAGTGTGGCGCTGGCATGTGGCAATGAGGTCGGCCAAGTCTTGGTCAAAGTCCTCCACCTCAGCGTAGGGCTTGTTGCAAATGTGAGGGTGAGTCTTGGGAGGTGGAGCTTCATCAACGTTGCTGCCATCAGGCAGAACAGCTGGGTTGACTGTGCTCACAATCTTGTCAACATGCTGGATGAGAGACTCTGTTGTTACGTGAGGGCTGGAATCAGAGGAGGCCAGAATCTGTTCCACGTTGGGTGCATCAGGAAGCCAGGCAAGGCCATGCACGTGAGGGCTGCCACGGTGCTGCCACTCAAAGCGATACCAGAAATCAGTGGCACCGAGAACACCAACGTAGAAAGCATCGATGAACTTCTGGATACGATGATGGAAGAACCAGTCAGCAATGGCGGGATTCTCCTGGAGGGCCTTGATGCGGCTGGAACTGGAGTCGGGGTCGTCTGGGCAGATGAGTCGTGCAAGCTCTGGCCATTGGAGATCAGCTGCGCTGTGAGTAAAGAAGATGGTCGGCAAACCAAGTGTGTCAACCATGGCAATGAGACGGCTGCGCTGCTTGAACCAGTAGTGTCTTGTTCCACGCAGACTGGAAGCGTAGTGTAGCACTCGGTTGGAGAAGACTTCCCCTTCACGACCGACCATGTCTCGGAGTTCCTCGACTGAAAGCTGCGCATCGTGCGGGTGCTGGCGAATGTAGATGCGACCTGCCTGTAGTGCACGCCAGCGCATCTCTGTGTTGAGAGCAAAGTAGCGAAAACGAGGGTGCCTGGCAAATCGACCATCCTTGTACAAGAGGAGGTGCTTGAAGTAGTTACCGACAGTGACTTGAAGTGGTCGTGGAGCTATGAAGTCAGCAGCACCAGTTGAAAACAACGTGGGAAAGGCACACGAGATGTATCCCTCAGTGTTGAACTCATTGACAGGAGTACTACCACTGGGAGGCCATGACAGTGTAGGAGTCGCTGGTTGCTGGTGAGACTGTCGCTCTTGCACGGACTGCCTGACAGTCTCTTGCTCAGTCATTCGTTGGGTGGTGATTGGAACAACAGAAGCTGAGAGGTGGGCATTGTATGGGTCTTCCTCTTCCTGTGTAGATGGCAGTTCTGTGTCATCACTGGTTGTGTTGAGCGTCACTGAGTGCAGGCCAGTCAGGTTCCCATCTTCTGGCAGCAGAGCAAGGGCGTCAGGGTTGAGACGAACACCACGGTAATACTTGTTGTTAGTAAGGAGCCACTGAAGTGCACAAAGCACTACAGCCCTCCTAACATGAAAGTCACGGTGGGAGTTAGCAGCACCTTCCTTCCTGATGACGATGATGTCAAGCTCACTGGGAAGACGAGGCAAGGAGTTGGCGAAGGAGGCTACATCTTGCGGAAGATTAACGACATGCCCGCTGTAGGCATACTGTCCATGAGGTAGCCGATACAACGACATGATGGGTAGCACGCCAGAAATCAACATCTCTTCCACCTGGGTTAAACCCTGTGAAAAAGTATGTGGCATTAAATATGTGATGGTGATTAACATATTGTTATACTTATGCAATGTGTCACAGTACAATGATGCATTAATGTAGCTATATATAATGTACCTGCAGCTGGGGGGGAATAGGGCCTGGGTCCATGTTGTTGGCAGAGGAATATAACTTTGGGATGTGCTTATCCCGGCTGCAGCGCATGCATTCAGCTGAATTACAACCAAGGCGGAGGCCAGGAAATTTCTCACAACAGGTGGTGCATTGTGGGCAACTGAGTGATGACATCTCATTGTGAAACTTCAGCATCTTTTTTTGGACAGAACGTTCACTGTGCCTGTCTCTATCCTGCTGCTGTCTGGTAACTCTCTCTTCAGAAGTCTCAGCTGCCACTCTCTCCTGCTGAGCTGCTCTCAGTCTCTCCAGTCTGGCGTCTCTCTCTTCACTAGTCTCAACTGCCAATCTCTCCTGCTGAGCTGCTCTCACTCTCTCCAGCCTGGTGTCTCTCTCTTCAGCAGTCTCAACTGCCAATCTCTCCTGCTGAGCTGCTCTCACTCTCTCCAGCCTGGTGTCTCTCTCTTCAGCAGTCTCAACTGCCAATCTCTCCTGCTGAGCTGCTCTCACTCTCTCCAGTCTGGCGTCTCGCTCTTCAGCAGTCTCAACTGCCAATCTCTCCTGTCGAGCTGCTGTCACTCTCTCCAGCCTGGTGTCTCTCTCTTCAGCAGTCTCAGCAGTCATTCTGTCCTGGTGAACTGCTCTCACTCTCTCCAGCCTGGCGTCTCTCTCTTCAGCAGTCTCAACTGCCAATCTCTCCTGTTGAGCTGCTCTCATTCTCTCCAGCCTGGCGTCTCTCTCTTCAGCAGTCTCAACTGCCAATCTCTCCTGTTGAGCTGCTCTCAGTGTCTCCAGCCTGGTGTCTCTCTCTTCAGCAGTCTCAGCAGTCATTCTGTCCTGGTGAACTGCTCTCATTCTGTCCAGTCTGGACTCCCTCTCCTCGCGGCTTTGAGCAGTGCGCCTAGCTCTGTCTCTTTCTCGTCGCTGCCTCAGCCGTCGTTCCTTCTCTTCGGCTGTTTCAGCAGCACGGCGGGCTCTTTCTCGTTCCCTCCTACGTCGAAGTCTCTCTTCTTTGTTCCGGACACTCGTTGTAGACTCCATCACGATTTTACACAGTAGTGAACGTGGCTTGTACACGTAGCGAGCTAGCTACACATGAGATTCAGAATGGCAAAAACAGAAAAGTACTAAGTCAACGTGGCTTGTACGTTGCAATGCCAAATATGCAACGTGGCGCGCGCGCATGGCGTGACGTGAAACGCACAATAAGAGCCGCAGTGATTTACGGCACGACGTACGATAGATATATATAAAGAAATAAACTAGCAGAATGTATAACATTGTGGGGCGAGCCTGAGCGAGTGCATGCATATGCAGCATGCATTTCGAATGTAACTCAACCTCAGGCTATCGGAATTGCAGCACAAGAACTGTATGGATGGTACACGATGAGCACTCTCGCTCAGTCTTCTTCCGCTATGCAGTAGCTCCCATGACTGTAGCCATTGAAGAGCAGGTCTACGAGTCAGTACAGCCGCGAGTAGCAAACGGTGAACTTGTAGCTAGCTAGATCAGTCAGAAGTCGCACTTTCGCCGCAGTCTTTAAGCTATGTTGCCGTGCGGTAGCGCGCATCGCTGTATCCATTGAAGAGGTAGACTCGTGAGTGGTCTCCGTCCCTGTTGTAGCCATCCAAGGAGTACACGGTTCACGGATTCGTGCCTCAGGCTCACAGCTCTCAGATCAGAACTAACACTTTTTGAGCTTCGATGACGGTATACGTTTCGCTTAAATGCAGTAGATTGTATTTACGGCACGACGTACGCAGATACATACATACAGACGCGGCTCACATTCTACACGTCTATGTGGGGCTCGCTCAGGCTCGCCCCAATAAATAAATATATGGAAAATTCACAGCAAACTCGTCTATGTGGGGCTCGCTCACGCTCGCCCCAATAAGTGCATATCCCGCGTGCAAAGTGTTAAATACATCCGGAATCTCCAGTGGGGTACCCTTGGTCCCTTGTTATTACCTCTCATCTATATAGGAAACCAGGAACCTTCCGCTGGGAAAGAATTATGTCTTTCACATCAACGGAGATAGTCCTGTAATTTGATTGACCATGAATCTCATTACACTTTTCAAAGTAATGTCAAAAGAGAACTACAATCAGTTCAAATGGAATTTTGTGATACCATACCATAATTTATGGTATTGTGTCATCATATCAACTGAAAGTTTTTCAATCATGATAGATTATGTGATGATATACGGGTGGATAACGGATAAATAGCTATACAACAGTAGCAACATACACTGCACTTTCTTAACCCAACGTAGTCTCGGCCCCAGACCCAAACCAACCCCAGCACAGATCGCTTCCCTGATACTGGAAGCGATCCGCGCTGGGGTTGGTTTGGGTCTGGTGCCGAGACTAAACCCAACGATGACGTTACACATGAACTCAAAACTCAAGGGAGGAAAACAACATCTTAATTCATGGTCAGGGTGTATGTATACAACTTCACCATTGGAAGGAAGGTAAACTCCATAATTATTTTCCAGAGCACCCATCATATATAGTTGGTAATTGTACCGGTGAAGTACATGTAGCTACAGCTCAATTCCCATATCTTGTACATGAAATTTCATCTTCAATGTTTTACCCATGAATAGCTGATTTCACCAGTGCTGAAAAAATGAATAAGAAAACATTGTCTAATTCAACAGCTAATACTACCTTGGTTTTGATGTGGCCGTGGTTGTGTCCATGAAGTCGTCATCATCATCCATTACAGTGGTTGTCTTATTTTTTTCTTTGGCCTTTTCTCAAACACATGCACATCATGATCATCTGCCGCAGATCGTTTCCTGTTACAAAATTACGTAAAATTCAGTTTGTCAATATTAAGAAGCAGCTCAGATTGAATCCATGCGATAATGGTATACCTATCGTATCATTTCAAATTTTTGGTGCACGCACCTTTGAAGTGGCCATGGCAGGATTTGTCAGGTCCTTATACAGCATGTTTGTCCGGCTCACTCAGCACATATGCAGCTGTTCACATCTCACTTTGGCAGCTTCCACTATTGCTACTATTGGCGTTTTGCGTTAAGTGATTAGGAATATCAGGGGTGCCCACAGGTGATGATGGAGGGAATTTAAATGAGATTCATAACCAATTCTGTCCAGTGGCGGATCTAGGAATTTTGAAAGAGGGGTTCAGCATGTTGGTTGGCACAGCGCACCGCGCACCGCCGAAGGCGGTGCGCAGAGCCGCGAAGCGGCGATCAGTCCGCGCGAATCGCGGAAATTTTTTTTTACGTGTTCTTTTTAGCGATCAGGAAGCGCTCTCGTAGCATCTCTACGCATTCTGGACACGTTCCCAGACGCAAAGAAGATTGACTAAGTAACCTGTAAGTATCGATGTGTGGGGCTGTTAGCTTCCGAATCCTTTTCATCGTCGGCGGATTACAACCACGTTATTGCTTTATACGTGTATACAGAAACAAAATAATTGATGTAAAATTAAAATTGTGTGGCAAGCGTAAAAGCTTAGCTAAACCATGGATAATATAGCACCACAGCAGTGAAGGTTGGAGTGCCCAACTTGGAAACTGACTTGTTCACAAATGTGAACAAGCAGTACCCAAGCTGCGACACTTAGAGTAACCAAGCTGAGAAACCACTTGGAAATGAACACATGTGCCCAAGGCAGTGCCCAATTTGTGCAGGTCCCATGTACAAGCTTGGACACTCCTTGTACACTAGAGCTACTGCTTGGCCACTCCTTGTACACTAGAGCTACTGCTTGGCCACTCCTTGTACACTGGAGCTTCTGCTTGGGCGATCCTTGTACACTACTTGGGCACAGCTTGTACAGGTGTACCGCTTGTTTACCTTGCTAATTAGTTAATTGACCACTAAGTGTACCCGTGCACTTCACGTTACATAATGTGATGTAATATACTGAATAAAATTCATAGACACTTACAAAACCATATTCAGGTTGGTTACAAAATCACACCAAAAAAAGAGAGTTTTCTTGACTTAGTCTTGAGAGTGAGTATCTGGGAAAGGATTTGAGCAGCATGTGAGCAGTTTGCAAACGTCACAATCTACATGTCCAGCAACAAAGTGTGGCAGTCCCGGATACATTATAACATTATTGAGATGAACACGATTCTTAAGATCAACGTTAGTCACACTATATCCACCGTTATGTGTGTCTAGCGTGTGTAAGTACTTGCAACAAATGGCGCTCACTTTGGGGGAGCCCCAAGGCTCTGGATAACTCATTTTTGACTGTGACGGAATAATGTTCGATTTCTATCCGGCACTACCACAAGTAGTCAAAGGAGAACCCAAAAGATTACTTCACACATGTACGAGGGGCAACCACACTCCTGGTAGGTAGCCGTTGCAACTCACCGTAGAGCAAGTTAAGTATCGCAGTTCGTTCCAATTAACGCACATGCCACGCACCAACCACGCTCAGTTGATTGCTGGCAATGGCAAAGACACGAACTCATTACAGCATTCACAATTTTGCCAGCACAGTGGGTTTTGGCATGTAAGTGTCAGTGAATGACAGCAATCACGGCTGTGTGGTCAGAATCTCTGTGGGGCCTTCGTAAGACCTGTACCGGCAACGAACGTCGAAGAGAGCGATTGAGCAATGGCGGCCGACGGCACAACGAAAGTGCTCGTATCTCCGCCACCAAGTTGAGTTTCAGCACAATTATTTTGCGTTTTGTCACTGCACGATAGCGATCACGACTATGTAGTCAGAGTCTTTGTCGGCCATTCCAAAGTAGTCAATTGCTTATTAATTCTATTTATTTATTTACGCGGCACAATTTTTCCCCTACCAGGAGTGTAATAATACCCCAATATGCATAATGCTCCATATGCAACACACCTTTCCACTGAGGATCAATGGCCCACTGAGGAGCTCTGAGAGGTGGTCTACATGAAGATGTGGCTCCAACCCTCCTTGGTTTTCTTGCCATTGCTGTTCCATCCTTTTTAACTTTAGCATTATACCGTTCATCCAGCGCAGACAGAAAATCTGTGAGACCTGCATGAACAACCAAGAACAGTTAATAATGGATGGACATTTGAGATATCCAACAGGCCTGAAAAAGCGGATGCATGCATGTACATGTTACTTACGCTTAGAACGCCATTCTGGCTGATGAACAACAACCGCCAGTAAATCTGACTCATCGTCGGACTCCTCGGACATGTAGTCAATACTGAGTTGCTTCCACCGGGGCTCCTCAGTTTGACGCACCACCAATGCCCGATTGTCAAACTTCTGTTAGTGAAAGAGAAACAAGTAAAAGTTGTACCACACAATTATTCTCTTCCCTCCTTACCCTCCTTCTCCTTGCTCTGTACTTCTTTTCCTTTCCTTTTTGCAGCTGTATTTCTCTCTGATTGTCGTCATCCTCCACCTTCCACAGACGTCTCAGACTCTCATACTTGCGCTGAACTGCCGCTGGCAGAAAACAACAAAATTATGACTTCACAACAATGTTATGAAAAATTAGTGTATACTACAAACCTTTCACTTGTTTCTGAGAGTATTTACTGTTCTCATCACATATCTCCATCACAATTTTTGTCTTCACTTCACAATTAAATGGTGACAGTGAACTAAAGGTAGAAAAACCAAAAATGAAACACAAGGTTATCAAAGCATACAGGTCTGGCCCGACACATGCAGCCAACCCTGCCGGCCAGACCGCACTAGGCAAGTCGCCGGTCAGGGAGGAGCCACAACACATGTACATCACACCTTAACTCTTTAGGGTCCAAAATATATTGAAATCTCCCCCACAGCATAAAATGGCATCTGCATGCAGCGTTGAGCGTTGCCCAGGGCGCGCAGTGTCCAACAAAACTCGGGAGGGTGCCCCTGGCTGTTAACAGCAATGATTACACTCACCGTTGACCAAGGCAGGAAGGGGCGGAGGCACTGGGTGGAGCCGATAACTGAGCTAGCTGTCTGGTTATCGCGCCGTTCGACCAGCTGCTAAAACTCGACTGTTGTCTTGCCGTACGCGGAGGACCATCGCTACTTACTTTATTGCTGGAGAGGGCAGACCAACAGTAAGTCAAAGCAGGAGCGTTATTGCAAGTAAGCGTATACTGACGGCGAGATAAGGCTTTTTAGCTTACCGTTCGATCAACTTACAATGGCGGCCTTGTTTCTGCCTGTACCAGCTGCCAGCCCAGACGCTTGGCGCCCTTAATTCTGTAGTTATACAGAGGGGGACTACTGACAAGACTCCAGGAGCAGTGCTAGTTGAAGGCTGTCCGTCACCGCGAAGTGAGAAGCCATAGTGTGAAAGGACGCTAATTATGCGCCTTTAGGCGCTATGGGCCCTAAAGGGTTAAGCTCACCTCTCTTCAGGACGCAACCCCTCTTCCAAGGCACCATGAATTGCTGCAACTTTATCCTATAAAGAATGGTCAGACAAACATTCAAAGGGGTTACAAACGTTAATGCTGTGGGTATTGGTCCGGCAGGAAGTACATATTTTAAGTATAGGTGCAAGCACGTATGCAACTGTTGCCCTACTTCCTGCCGGACCAATAACCACTTCAAAACGTTACTTACAGTGAGATCCTTTGTCACAGATCTTCTTTTCTCGTTAGATGAAGAGCTGGAATTTGAAGACTAGCGATATTTCTCAAGGGTAACTTCAATCAGGGCAATACGTTTGTCATTTATTTTGACCGCCTTAGTTATTTCTTGCTGCTCATGGAGTAGTTTTTGAAGAAGACCTTGCTGTTCTTGCAACATTCCAATGACATTACTAGGTGGCTGCGAAGCTGGCACTGGCGGACTTCGGGGTGTGTGTCCCGCCACTGAGTGGTATCTGTTTCGGCGATCCGACTCTGGCGTAGAAGTCAATCCCGGCCCACTGCTCGTGAGAGAATCAAACGGCGTCTCAAGTTCATCGTCGGAAAACTGAACCTGTAGGTCACTCCTAGATCCTCTGGGTTAGACTCTCGTTGGGTAGATAAGATGAACGCTGAGATTGTAGGGATAAGTTGAAGTCCCTAGTTAGAGATGACGATCGTCTGGCGGGAGCTCTGGACCCATAAAAGTCACCAAGGGAGAACGCCATCTTAATCAAACTCTAACCACAACCCGCGCAAATGGTTGCGCATGCGTACGATCTTCGTCCTTTGAAGTCACATGTAGCCACATTGATTGACGCCATGGAAGCAGCAAAAACAAAGCGCTTGTACTGTGGCCACTGCGAGAAAGAAGTACCAAGTCTAAGCCCTGTAAGCTAGCTAGTCCATTCCTGCCACTGCATGGTCTTGCATCTCATCATGCCAAATGTACTTTGGTTAGCCAGAGTCAGTATTTCCTCCACTATCATTAATTTTGAGAATGAGAATCATGCATGAATCCAATGTTCACTGCTGAAAGTACTAAGTGTGTATCTGTGTGTGGAATTTTATGCAATCCAAAACATGCACTGCGTTTCAAGACCAAGTACATCATTGTCGCTTTTAGGCGGGCATTCCATGTCCTGGAGATCTGATGAAGATGAGGAACCTTCACTTCTTGTATTCATTTGCTCTGAGTTTGACATTTCAGTTTACGCCTTGCTTTCTGCTTCTTCCTTTTGATGAAGGACTGTGTTTTCCCATGACTATATAATGGAAGATTGGAAACAAAAGTGTCATATACACTTTCTACCCAGCTGAAATTAGATACCAGGAGTGAAAGCATCATTAACACACAATCGCATTGTGTGACATCACATACTGTCGAAGCATGAGTGGTGGCCAACGGAAGCCAATAAATTGTCCAGTTAAAGGCCAAGGATATTATAGGAATGGGAAGGGACTATAAATGTACACCGGATAGGTGACATGGCACAACACACACCACACCTGCAAGACTCGCACAGCAAGTTGCCGGATAGGTGACATGGCACAACACACACCACACCTGCAAGACTCGCACAGCAAGTCGCCGGATAGGTGACATGGCACAACACACACCACACCTGCAAGACTCGCACAGCAAGTCGCCGGATAGGTGACATGGCACAACACACACCACACCTGCAAGACTCGCACAGCAAGTCGCCGGATAGGTGACATGGCACAACACACACCACACCTGCAAGACTCGCACAGCAAGTCGCCGGATAGGTGACATGGCACAACACACACCACACCTGCAAGACTCGCACAGCAAGTCGCCGGATAGGTGACATGGCACAACACACACCACACCTGCAAGACTCGCACAGCAAGTCGCCGGATAGGTGACATGGCACAACACACACCACACCTGCAAGACTCGCACAGCAAGTCGCCGGATAGGTGACATGGCACAACACACACCACACCTGCAAGACTCGCACAGCAAGTCGCCGGATAGGTGACATGGCACAACACACACCACACCTGCAAGACTCGCACAGCAAGTCGCCGGATAGGTGACATGGCACAACACACACCACACCTGCAAGACTCGCACAGCAAGTCGCCGGATAGGTGACATGGCACAACACACACCACACCTGCAAGACTCGCACAGCAAGTCGCCGGATAGGTGACATGGCACAACACACACCACACCTGCAAGACTCACACAGCAAGTCGCCGGATAGGTGACATGGCACAACACACACCACACCTGCAAGACTCGCACAGCAAGTCGCCGGATAGGTGACATGGCACAACACACACCACACCTGCAAGACTCGCACAGCAAGTCGCCGGATAGGTGACGTGGCACATCCACAGGTCAGACTGACAGCATGTACACCACAAAGCCCGACACAGATCAGACTGACAGTGTGCACACCACAAAGCCCGACACAGATCAGACTGACAGTGTGCACACCACAAAGCCCGACACAGATCAGACTGACAGTGTGCACACCACAAAGCCCGACACAGATCAGACTGACAGTGTGCACACCACAAAGCCCGACACAGATCAGTACAGTGTACACAGCCCAACACAAAATATAAGACTAACAAATTATAATCAAACACATACTCACCGTAACTCAGCCCGTATGCATCCCTGTCATTGCTGCTTCTTGATCTCTGTAATAGTCTTCGCGCTCAAATGCATCCACGTGCAGTGTACCTTTCTTTTGATGCGGTACCTCTGTTGATACAATATGCAGAGGTGGCTTTCTTAAGGAATGTGATTAGTTCAAGGTATACATAGTGACTGATGTGGTTTCCGTGTATGGTTTGGATACTCTAACCATTTCTTGCATGACTTGGACACTTATTTATGGTTACATAACCTGTTCTGTAACACGCTCTTGGATACAGAGCATTTCTTGCAAGGCTTGGACACTTCTTGAACACTCTATGTGCACAAGCATTTCCAAGACTTGTGCAGAGTGCATTTCTAAGGCTGGTGCACTGCTTGTGCATGTGGAGTTCACAAGCCTGGGAAACTCTTGGGAACTTCCAAGTCTACTGCTGTGCACGCGTACTATCATGGCTAAACCTAGCTAGCTCAAGACTATGTCTGCCTTCAGGCTTTCAGCCCGCGAACGGTCAAGGTAGGTAAGTTGCTCTTACATTTCAAACATGCAGCTTGCATTTCTGCCTTGAGTGTACGGTCTGAGTCAAATACATTTTTTAGTTCTCCTTGCCGAAAGCGCTACTGGTCCTTCAAAAGAGGGGTTCCATGGAACCCATGGAACCCCCCCTAGATCCGCCACTGCTGTCATAAATGACAGGAAAACCCTTTTCAGGCAATGACGTAAATCTCTCCCTGGATAAGGTGGGTGGTTGCCTATATATAGGGAAACTTTTACGTTAGATGAGAATCAAAGCAGGGGTACCCCTTTGGTGACTCTTGAGGGAATCTAAATGAGATTCATAGTCAATTCTTTGAGGTTTTGCAGGAATATCCCTTTTGAGGCAAATGACGTAAATCTTTCCCTGGAGAAGGTTACACAGTGTACCTACTTTGGGGCATTTTACGTTCAATGAAAGCACTTAATTCTATCCCATGAGTAACCCAAGGTGTAAATGACATAATTCCTTCCCATGAGTAACCCATGGGAATGGTAACGTAATTCTTTCCCATGAGTGACCCATGGGAATTTGTCTCCTTTACGTCACTATTAGACTTTTCATTGTCCAAGCACACACGTACACGTACACACACTTCCCACTGCATTTGTACGCACACACGTCCGTGTTGTCTTTGAAATCATACGCTTGCCGTCATGATAAGCATCGTATTAGCATTGAATATGCTGGAATTCCATTTGTACTCTCCATTACAGTAGGAGAAACCCTCTCCCACAGCCCTCTCAACCTCTGAACCTTCTCCAAACACATACCAGTAAACAGCGCCTTGCACTATATACTCCTGGGGCTTTGCCCGGCAATGTAGCGCTGGACAGAGGGAGAGTCGGTTTCTTGAATGACAAGGTATCCACTCTTGCAGTGCTGGCCATTCAGCCACCAGTCGTCAAGAACTCAATCATTTTCATCCCTCCGACCGTAAAGAATGAATCCAGCATAATTCTTTTTGTTTGCACTGTAGAGGTGGGACTGACAGGAGAGGCGAATGGTCTTAATTGAATGTGAGGTTAGGGTACTCAGAATTTCTCGGCTTTACTTCGATACTTCCACCGCTGGTGGCCACGGTAGCCAAGCTCGCACCCATGGCCACAGGAAAATCTTTTCCACATTACCACTATAGGAAACAGATTTTGCTACATGTTCACCACAACCAACTTCACCTTTTCACCACATTTCAGTTGGAATAGTTCATGTAATAATGTTGGTGAAATTCACTACAAATTCAGTGTATGTGTATTCTTGAATTTCACTACACTCTGAAAAATTCGGACAAGGATATAGAGAAATTGTACAATAATAGAAAACTTCTACAGACAGTCAAAGTGCATGTTCTTACGTAGAGAAATTCAACACAGCAATGCTGCAGACATTCAAGATCATCTTACGTAGAGAAATTCAACACAGCAATGCTGCAGACATTCAAGATCATCTTACGTAGAGAAATTCAACACAGCAATGCTGCAGACTGAATGCCGATAGTACAGGGCCAGAGACTTTTACCAAATGCCACACCGACAATGCATGCAGATAGGTAAGCTAACCTTCGGGTAGTAGCCCTGCCTCTCCCATCTTTTTTAGTGGTTCCTCCAATTTTCCAGCCTTCAGCCCATTGACAAGCTTCTGAATGGATGCATTCTTCCCTTCCTGCTGCTTCCATGGCCACTTGTAGAAGAACTCAAAGATCTGGTCTTTCACGCTAAAACGGTTTTCGTATTCAATTACGTGAATGTCTGTTCTTGACAACCCCAGCACTCTGGCTAGTGCCTTCCAGTCTTTGCCAATGTGCTCTGAGAGTACATTTATGAATTTATCAAGATCTAAATAGAAGAGAAAATTAAGGAGAGGGTAGCAGATTCAATCTCCTTGGACAGTACATTACACTACGCCTGATGAAGAGCCAAGGTACTGTGTGTGAAGGGTGTGGCCTCAAGACAAAGGCAGACCCACAGGGGTGGTGCCCAATGAAACATCTCGGGGAATTCTGAGAGGTAGGGGATTTCCAGCTTTCGCTCTCTAGGAGCAGCTCTTCCGTACAGCATCAGGTATAGGGTATGCATGAGGGTTGCTAAAGGAGCAAATGTGAGGGTCGTGAAGAGTTCAGTTGTGTCCGGAAATACCCTACTGTCCAGAAATCCCCTCCTTTATATAGTCTCGTGTGGCCAGACCCTAGTCTTGGAACCAGACCCTTTGCACGGGGAGAATAGGAGGAAGGGTCTGGGCATGTGCCTACATTCAAGTTGTCCTGGCGGAATGCATGTGTGGACAATTACCAATCAATGGCGATACATGATCACTATCGACCTTCTTGTTGCTTCCCTCAACTTTTGCCAAACACTCGGGGGTAACACAGCATAGCACAGCAATTTGCCGTATCTAGTTGCTGGCGACACTGAAAGCCTGGAGACAAATCTGGCCATGACGTCATTTGCGATCAACAACTCTGATTCGTTAGGTCAACATTCCAACCTGGGGACAACATGAACGTAGGATTGCGCCCAGACCCTTCCTCACTCCCCGTGCTAAGGGTCGAGACTTGCCAGACTGTGCCCCCATCCTTTGCTTATTCATATTGCAAACAAACTTTACGCTCATATGCATAGCCCATATACTTAGCCAAACAAAGCGATTGATTTACCCCAGTACACCAATTATATTTGCATGCAACCATATTGTTGGTATACTCTATGATGCAATGCCCTACTACCCTACAATTTAAATTATGCTCCTCCATAGGGGGCATAGGCCTAATCGTTTGTTGCTACTTACAAACCTTTATTGCTTGCATGGCGCAAGGTAAACCGAGACTAATCCTCACTACAGCGCAAACCAGCTGCAAACTTACTATCCATCCTGTTGATTGTTTCTCCCCGACGTAACTTAGTCTAGCAGGCTAGCCCCTACTACAGTACCGGAGTGGTTTTCTAAGCTCGCTTCTGATTGGTTCACTTAGGTCAGTTACGTCATACAGTGCATACTTAGGGTATATTATGGCAGGTTAGGGTGTGGTTTATATTGTTATATAGCCAATAGAATTGAAGCTTTGAAAACCTACTCCGGGATATCGGATAGCTCCAGCACGGATCGACTCACGTGACCGCACGGGGAAAAGGTGCATACTGAAAGCGATCGCGTGCTGGAGAAAGCGAAGGGCTATATGTTATATAGCTTGTCAGAGGAGGGAGTGCAAGCTTACGGAGGTTCGTATTCGTCCGTTACCTCTTCCGGTAGTATTCGTTATGAATTCGGAGTTATGCGATTTCCGTGCAACAAAACAGCCATGTCAGACGGCTTTGAGAAGCAGATTTTGGCACCGACTGTTCCAAGATGTGTTCATGCGAATGACTTATCCTTTGAGATATGTGTATCTCAGGTGGTCAAGAGTCTATTTAGCTATCAAGACAGTTGAGACTGCTCCCGTCTTTGTGTGAGAACGCTGTAAAGTCGGGTCTAGCTTGAAGCGTCTCAAGATGGTCGGTCGTACATACTTTGGCGTAAAATGGCAAATATTGTCTTTGTGCATAAAGGGAAAATTTTACGCCATTCATGCCTTTGTGCATAAAGGGAAAATTTTACGCCATGGCTGTCGTTATGTACATAACGACAGCATTTTACGCCATAGGGTTTGGCATAAAATCCCCTTGTGAAGTGGCGTGACCACTTTATATAATATCACGTATACATAAAGGGAGAATTTTACGCCAATGAACTAAACGAATGGGGTTACCCCTAGACCTAATTGACAGGGCTCACCCCATCCAAGTTCATGGTACCAACGGCGTAAAATTGTCCCTTTATGTAGCATAAGTTGCTTATTCATAAAGGGAAAATTTTACGCCAATGAACTAAACGAATGGGGTTACCCCTGATAGACCTAATTGACAGGGCTCACCCCATCCAGGTTCACGGTACCAACGGCGTAAAATTGTCCCTTTATGTGGCATAAGTAGCTTACACATAAAGGGAAAATTTTACGCCATTGAATGGGCCAGGTTACTCCTGACGGACCTTATTGACAGGGCTCACCCTATCCAGGCTCATGGTGGAAACATAATTGCAAGGATGGGGGAAAAAAATCTGAATCTGATCGATGAAATTTGGCAGTCAACATTGGTCACAAATGACCATTTTTAAGTAACGACGATGATTGATATAACGTAAGCTTCATAAAATTCATGATTATGGGTTCATTTGAAGGATAGCATAATGTACATGTACGTATAAGTACCATAATTATGATAAAAGTAGTTAGTCACATATAGTCTGATGTCCTTGTCTGGAAACAAAACCTCGGCTGTCTCATTGTCATCCTGAAACTTGACAAACCCACCTGCCAGTTTCAAAGTTAACGAGTCCAACCATCCCCAGTACCACTTCCCATCGTCATACAAAACTTCAACATTCTTACATGACATGTACGTGCATCTGGATTCTTGGATTTTGGTACACTTTTTGCTACACGCTCTTTTCCCATTCGTGACTTTTTGGGGGGAGGGCTGGATCTGTATTCTCTCAGTATGGGGCTGATTTACTGAGCTGTCTGCAGTGGCATTTCTAGGCTAGGGAAGTTAGCAGGGCTCCAAATGCTGTACGTCGTCATGTACGTAGTGACAACCTTGGCGTAAAATTCGCATAAAGGCATGCATACATGGCATAACTCTTCCTTCCCTTGCGCCAAAGTCTCTACATGATACCACCATGCACACATAATCAGTTCTTGAAATTCCTTGAGACAACTTCATGGTTTGCATTACAAGTTCAGGTGCTCATTTAATTTCCCTTTGTGGGTAACATGGCCTGCAGACGGGTTAGCCCTATCAATTAAGTCCATCAGACCCTGTTGGACTAGCCCTCTCCACCTGTATTAACCTGGATGGGGTGAACCCTGTCAATTAGGTCTGTCAGGGGTAACCCCGTTCATTTAGTTCATTGGCGTAAAATTTTCCCTTTATGTATAAGCAACTTATGCTACATAAAGGGACAATTTTATGCCATTGGACTAATTATTTTTTTGCATTAACCTGGATGGGGTGAGCCCTGTCAATTAGGTCCATCAGGGGTAACCCCATTCGTTTAGTTCATTGGCGTAAAATTCTCCCTTTATGTATATGCAACATTGTATGAAGTGGTCACACCATTTCACAAGGGGATTTTACGCCAAACCCTATGGCGTAAAATGCTGTCGTTATGTACATAACGACAGCCATGGCGTAAAATTTTCCCTTTATGCACAAAGGCATGAATGGCGTAAAATTTTCCCTTTATGCACAAAGGCAATATTTGCCATTTTACACCAAAGTCTACATGACCAAGATGGTCAGATTCAAGCGCCTGTAGTGCAAGAACGCAGGGTGCTATGATGATCGGACCTGCGCCTGATGAAAGCCCCATCTCTGTACTTTCAGAAAATAGCCACATCATGGGGTGACAACCCCATCAGATTTGGAGCTATGAGACCCTGAAGTCAACCATGTTTCATGAATTTGGTTTGCGTGGGTGAATTTATGCAGCCGTATCTCAAGAACGCTACATGCTATGGACACGAGACTTGCACCATTGGATACACCAAAGACTGAGGTTTGTAAATTCGTGTGGAAGTATTCTGACAACCTCATTAGATTTGGAGCTATGAGCCCCCGAACTCAACCAAAAGCTGAATACGCAACCGGTGAACAATTTTTCGCTCTCGCAGCCAAGCCTGTTTCGCGAATCTAAGATGTCTAAGACTAGGAGTGGAGTTGGAGCTGGACCTTCAAAGAAAGCCAGTGAAAAGGAGAAGCAACAGAGAGTGTGTGACCTGTGCACTGGCTCGTTTAAAGCCTCGGAGGAGGTTCTTCAGTGTGAAGGCAGCTGCAGGCTACACATGCACCGCTACTGTGCAGGCCTCCCCAAGACCCAGTATGAAGAGCTCGTTGCAAGCTCTACTCCCTTCGTTTGCTTGGTGTGTACCCAGCGACTACACAAGGCGGAGGTCTTGGCCCTGCAAAATGAACTAGCTTCGCTCAAGTCCGAACTTGTCGAACTTCGTTCTACTATTGCAAATTCGTCCCCAACGCTGCTAGCCCCTCCCGCAGAGCACGTCAAAACGTCTCCTTCAGTAAACAGCCATGGGGACGAACTTCGTGCGCTTAGAGAAGAAGTTGACAAAATTGCAGCTGTGATAAACGTTGAACCAAGGAACTATGCAAAGGTGGCGGCCACACATCCGACACGCCCGAAGGGGGGACCAGCATCGAAGAGGCAGTCTCGACCAAAGGGAACCTCTGGCTCGAATAGAGGAACCACGACCACCGATGACAGTCCTAGTAAGCGCATGCATGCACCACGACAAATGGAAAAAGTAGAAGGAGCTAGGAAAATGTGGGGAACCCTAAGGACAACCACCTCATCGGCTGTATCATCCACGCTGGCAAAGTTGACTACCATCCCTCAGGGTGAGCTCCATGTCAAGCGTAAGTATAAACAATCTAATGACGGAGTTAAGCCCATGCATTGGTGGTTTGTGCTAAGGGGTAGTGAGGCTGTGATGGGTAAGCTTGATGAGGAATGGGGGAAAGTATCACTACAGACAAATTGGAAACTCCTGCCTCTCCTGCGTTTCTCTAACCCTGACCACTCTGAGTCATCTACCCCTGACTCTGTGCAGCGCCCACCATCAGCAACCCCTCCCCATATACCGTCTTCCATGCCTACTTCTCCAGTACTATCCTCCAATGATCATTTTTTATCGGAACTGGTGAACAATCAAGCCGAAAGTCCGCCCCAAACGGACCGCTAATGTCATGCTCTCAACCCCCCAGACCACCTGGCAACAAATCCTTTTCTGTTATGTACTTTAATTGTAGAAGTGTACTCCCCAAACATGATGAACTGGTTGCTCTTTGTTTGTCCAACAAGCCTGACATTATCTGCCTAGTTGAAACCTGGCTCAGTACTGATGTTCTAGACAATGAAGTGGACATCCCACATTATTCTCTCATCAGATTTGATCGCAACAGGCACGGTGGGGGTGTCGCTATGTATGTTCACAGTAGTATTTTATGTAATGTTTTATCAGTCGGTCCTGCTGGTCTGGAACTTGTTATTGTTTCTCTAATCAGGAATAATTTTAAACTTTGTTTATGTGTTTTTTATAGGCCCCCATCTTCGTGTTCAGATATTTTTGATAGTTTGTGTGATGCTCTGTTTTCTGTTGACATTCCCTACTTTGCTAATTTTGTACTACTCGGTGACTTTAATGTGGACTTTAATAACCCGTCATGTCACCTCTACTCCCAGGTTTCTAATCTTATGAATACTTTTTCTCTATCCCAAGTTGTAGACACACCTACTCACTTTTCCCATAGTGGTCATCCTTCTGTCATAGATCTTGTCTTTGTATCAAACATTCACAATTTACTCGAGTGTACAGTCATCCCCCCACTTTCCAACTCCGATCATCTGGGACTCTCAGTCACACTTCAGCACTGTCACATGGCTCCACAAAATGCTGTACGCCGCAAGGTATGGAGATACAAGCACGCTGACTTTGAGAGGGCTAACGACATGATTTGTGATCTGGACCTTGATGAAATTTTAGTCCGTGATGATATCCAGGCAACTTGGTCAAACCTAAAGAATGCATTTCTCAACACAATGGAGTCCTGTATCCCGAAAGCAGTCTTACCTATGAGGCACAACCTACCATGGTTAAACAAGGAAATTGTGCAGCTAATTAGAAAGAGAAACCTCCTTTTCAGAAGAGCGCACAGCAGTGGTAATAGGGACGATCAGGAGAAGTTTAAACAACTCAGAAATAGAATTGTCTCCAAACTGAGATCTGCAAAGAAGGAATTCTTCACTAAACTCCATCCCCGTAACCCAAAAGAGTTCTGGAAACTTGTTAAGGCAGTGAAATCTAAGAGTACTACTCTCCCCACTCTCGAGTTTGGAAGTACTGTGGCCACATCAGACCTGGGGAAAGCCAACTTGCTAAATGACGTTTTTATAAATTCATTCAACCTCTCCACCCCAGTCTTGGACGTATCAGACCTGCCACCAACAGTCCCTAACGAATGCCCCGCGTTCTTACTCTGTACCGAAGACGAAGTGTATCGAATGTTATCAACCCTAGACACAACCAAATCCAGCGGCCACGATGAAATATCTGCCCGGATGCTGAAAGAAACTGCTCTTAGCATGACTCCAGCTATTACCCAACTATTCAACATCTCCGTCAGCCTTGGGGAACTACCAGATGAGTGGAAAACAGCCAGAGTATCGCCTGTACCTAAATCATCCAACCGCTCTGATCCCACAAACTACCGCCCCATCTCACTACTTTCTGTACTCAGCAAGCTGTTGGAGAGACACATGAGGAACGCACTGTTAGATCATCTCACTCAGTGCTCTCCTATCTCTGCTCAGCAATGGGGATTCTCTCGAGGCAAATCTGCCACTGGAGCACTGGTAGCTGCAACTGACCAATGGCACCAATGGCTAGATTCTGGTACAGACGTATGTGCAGTATTTCTTGACTATCGAAAAGCCTTCGACTCCGTGCCGCACAAACCGCTGATAGAAAAGCTGAGGGACACGAACATCAACCCCTATCTTCTCAGATGGATCACTGCATATCTTACTTCTAGGGTGCAGTACGTGTGTGTAAATGGTGCATCTTCCAACCCACTTCCTGTCTCATCTGGTGTGCCTCAGGGATCAGTCATTGGGCCATTATTGTTCATCTTCTACGTCAATGATATATCCTCTGTCTCACTATCTAATGGTACCCTATCGTTATTCGCAGACGACTTACTTCTCTATCGACCCATTCAGAAGCTGGTAGATTATCAATACCTCCAGACAGACATTGACAGTCTGTGTGACTGGTCCGATGACAATCATCTGCAGTTCAATGGTACCAAATGCAAATTCATGGTCATTTCTAGAAAAAGGCAACCAATCCTACCGCCTCAACCCCTGTCTGTAAACCGATCACAGCTTGAAAGGGTGCACTCATACAAGTACCTTGGTGTTTGGCTGACCTCCACATTGAATTGGTCCACACACATCGCCGAAATTAGCAAAAAGGCACGGTCCCAACTTGGTATAGTATACAGAAATTTTTACCAGCATTCAAACTCTGCAACACTACTCCAGCTCTATTTCTCATATATTAGACCCCACCTGGAGTATGCAGCTATAGTCTGGGATCCCCACCAAGTTGGTCTCATTCATTCTTTAGAGAGAATCCAAAAATTCGCTCTGAGGATGTGCACCAAAAACTGGAACCTTGAGCACAATGTGCTGCTCGAAATCTGTGATATTCCATCCCTTGCAGTCAGAAGGCACCATCTGAAGCTCTGTTACCTGTTTCAACTGATAAATGGTGACATTACTTTCCACAATGCACCACTGGTGAGAAGGCCACCCCTCAATCTCAGGAATTCCAGTCCCCACCTACTCACACAACCAGTTGTGCACTCTAATGCACATCAGTTCTCCTACTTTCCGCACACCATCTCACTGTGGAACCAACTACCAAACTCTGTGTATGACTGTGAGACCCTCCCCTCATTCAAGCGATGCATACGTTCTCTAAACTGGTGAATGTCAAGTATATTTGTCATGTTCCTGTACACTATTAAGTAGCTATATGCCTGTCTAATATTATGGCTTGTTATTGTGTAATAGCTATTTCTATATAGTCTGGGTACAAGAGTATGTTAGCAACTGTTGCTATTTTTGTATCCTTGCTTCACTTGCAAAATTATTATAAACAAAAAAAAAAAAAAAAAAAAAAACCAATATGTGTGAATTTGGTTTACGTGGGTGACTTTGTGTTGTCATATCTCCTGAATCCTACGACCTATGAACATGAGACTTGCACCATTGGATACAACAAAGACTGAGGTTTGTAAATACATGTGGAAGTATTGTGACAACCCCATCAGATTTGGAGCAATGAGCCCCTCGACTCAACCAATATGCGTGAATTTGGTTTACATGGGTGAATTCGTACTGTCATATCTCTTATATATGTACATAACGACAGCATTTTACGCCATGGGGTTTGGCATAAAATCCCCTTGTGAAATGGCATGACCACTTATACAATGTTGCGTATACATAAAGGGAGAATTTTACGCCAATGAACTAAATAAATGGGGTAACTCCTGAAGGACCTAATTGACAGGGCTCACCCCATCCAGGTTCATGGTACCAATGGCGTAAAATTGTCCCTTTATGTGGCATAAGTTGCTTATACATAAAGGGAGAATTTTACGCCAGTGAACTAAACGAATGGGGTTGCCCTTGACGGTGCGGAGGGTTGAGTAACTCCCCTACATATTCTGCTGTTGGCACCTCCAATTTCTAGTTCCACATTCACCTGAAAGTGAGTGTTTCCCGCCAAGAAGCTTGTGTGGTGTGGAGGTCCCCACCTAGTCTACTATATGTATTCTCTGCTCTTATATATGGGGCTGACTTACTGAGTTGTCTGTCAGTGGCATTTCTAGGCTAGGGAAGTTAGCAGGGCCCCAAAATGCTGTTGTCGTGTACATAGTGACAACCTTGGCGTAAAATTCACATAAAGGCATTGATGGCGTAACTCTTCATTCCCTTGTGCCAAAGTTTCTACATGACACCACCATGCACACATAGTAAGAACCTTTGGTTTGCTCAGGTGCTCACTTAATTTCCCTTTGTGGGTAACATGACCTGCGAATGGGTTAGCCCTATCATTTAAGTCCACCAGACGCTGTTGGACTAGCCCTCTCCACCTGTATAGTACCATGAACCTGGATAGGGTGAGCCCTGCAATTAGGTCCATCAGGGGTTACCCCATTTGTTTAGTTCATTGGCGTAAAATTCTCCCTTTATGTATACGCAACATTGTATAAGTGGTCATGCCATTTCACAAGGGGATTTTACGCCAAACCCCATGGTGTAAAATGCTGTCGTTATGTACATAACGACAGCCATGGCGTAAAATTTTCCCTTTATGCACAAAGGCATGAATGGCGTAAAATTTTCCCTTTATGCACAAAGGCATGAATGGCGTAAATTTTCCCTTTATGCATAAAGGCAACATTTTACGCCAAAGTCTACATAACCCTGCCACAGGATTCCAACAGCAAGCACTCAGCACCACCATCCCAAGGCACTCTTGTGGTGTTTCTCCAGTGGCTCTGGGAGTGCAGCACAATGGACATCATCCTGTGTAAGCACTAGCTGATCAGAGTGGCTGTAGTAGTACCGTTCTCCATGGGCGTGGCTCGAGGTGGGTGTGCTTTGAGGGATGTGGCTCGCCAGCTAGTTGCTGGACGTGCTCTGCAAGGCAGCTACGGTAAGGCTAGTGCCTTTTCAGTAGATAAATGCGCTCGAAAGTGTGGCTCAGCTAGCGCCGACTTTGCAATACGCTCTTTAGTGTGCTTTCAGCCCTACGGCTGTCCCTGAGCTCCTTCACAAACGTCGAAACTTGTCTCTCGTGAATGTGCTCTCCCTCTTGCAACGAGTCTTCTGTCACCTACACAAAGTAATGTACTGGATCTTTACTTGAAAACGTACGTACAGTTAGCAAGACGCTAGTTTATAACAGTTGCAGCAGTGTCGGCGCGCGCGTTAGCCGAATAAGTTCCGCCCACGTCCTCTCATTTACTACGCATGCGCAGATTCACCGCCATTTCTGTTAAGTAAAAAATGGCGGACGCTAATGTCCAGGAAGTGGGTTGGCAGCAACCAAGCCAAGAGCAGCAGCAAAGCCAGATTCCGTGGGCAAGTCATGCAGCGGTGAGAGCTAGCAGAAGAGTGGAGAAGATGGACTGACTGGTTCAAAATTTTGTACCGTGGTTTTTTGAAGCTGACTAAAATTTTATGAAGGTGTTACTTATAGTTTTTTCTCTTCCTAGCTCGCAGCTCAACCCGGTACTGCATCTCCAACAAATTGCTCGGCCACTTCTGGTGCTACTACTGCTGGTGTACCACCAATGACAGCTGAATCAGCACCTTCCGGTTTCATTGTGAGGACCCGGGGACTACCTTATGAGGCGACAAAAAACGAAGTCATTCAGTTTCTC
This sequence comes from Axinella damicornis, assembly GCA_963931865.1. Classification (NCBI taxonomy): domain Eukaryota; kingdom Metazoa; phylum Porifera; class Demospongiae; order Axinellida; family Axinellidae; genus Axinella; species Axinella damicornis. The sequence continues at coordinate 12,889,323 of OZ007508.1, forward strand.
TCGGACTGTCAAGTTAAAAACGAGAAGGACGGCATTCACATGCTGGTGGGCCCGGATGGTAGACCAACGGGAGAAGCCCTGGTGGAGTTGGAGACACAACAAGACTTTGAGAGTGCGCTGAAGCACGATCATCAGAACCTGGGCCGTCGTTATGTTGAGGTGATGGCCATATCCAAGGAACAGATGGACATGGAACTATCCAGGCAACCGGGAACCGTGAGTTTGTTGGTATCGAAACTGGTGGTAGACTGTGACTGCTGGATATTTATGCATGGAAATATTTCTTCGTGTCTACTCTATTTCCTCATTTTCCATTCAGTTTTCCTGTCTCTTAACGTCCCCTGCTCTCCCTCACTTTCTCCCCCTTTCCCTCTCATCCACTCCTACTCAGTATGGATCAGGAGATTGTGTTGTTAGGCTCAGGGGGCTCCCCTGGGCTGCCACGTCAAAAGACGTACTCGATCTTCTCAAAGACTGTCAGGTGATGAACGGTGAAAAAGGCGTTCACTTCACGTTTGCTCCGGATGGCCGCCCCTCTGGGGAAGCTTTTGTGGAGCTCTGTGCCGAGGAAGATGTGAGTAATGCTCTTAATCACAACAACGAGCATATGGGGAGGCGGTATGTGGAGATTTTCAGGGCGAGCCGGGGGCAAATGGCGTGGGATTGTCGTATGGAGGAAAAAGGTGGTGGTGGGTCGGGAGGAGTGGTCAGGCTTCGTGGGTTACCATACAGGTGTTCTGAAGACGATGTGAGGAAGTTCTTTCAAGGTTTGGCTTCCAGTGGGCCTTATATAGAACTGCTACAACATATATTAAGGTCACGGGTACACACCCCACATTGATTACTGGTGAAGTCATGTGAGCCTAACAATCAGGGTGTGACCACAGCCTCCATTGTGTCACACGAGTTTTTGCTTGCATCTTGAGCAAGTTATCTTGTTTCATTGTCCACTTCTGTTTGACCAAATTCTGATGCCTATAATGTTGGTGAAAGACGAAATTTACTGTCACAACTTTTATCCTTTGCTGAGTTTGCTATGTGCACACATGACTATCAATGAGAGGGTGGGCACCCGTAACCTTAACGATCATTGATGTGTCATCATGTTTGTGTTGTCGTGTTGTTTGCCTCCTCGCTGTGGAATGTGGTGTCCTAATAGTCACAGATCATCTGTTACACCTTTCCCATGTAGTTTACATGTGTATGTGTGTAACACCTAATCATGTAAGGAAGATTATGAACTGCTATTTACTCACTCTTCTCTCTCTCCCTTCCTCCTCCCCTTCCCCAATCTCTGTTTTTCAACCCGTCTTTTGTTTTTGTTCGTCCACTCTCCCACCACCCCCATCCTACCCCACGCACGTACACATCAGGGATGCTCATCCTTGCTGGAGGTATTACGATGCAGGTGGACCAGTCGGGCAGGGAAACGGGGGAGGCATTCGTGGAGTTTGTCGACCTGGAAGATGCTGAAAAAGCACTTGCCAAAGACAGGCAGGAGATTGGGCATAGGTGAGATGTGACATCCAAGATTAAACAATGTGTGCATGAATATTTTGTACCCATTAGGAGAAGTCCCTTGAAGGGCTAGTGGCCAATTCCTGGCAGTAATCTGTTTTCTGGGAGTTTAACGTACGTGTAGTGGGAGCGCAATACAGACTAGTTTAACCTTCAAGGGTTGTGAATGGACTTCCTCTCAATGTGCATGTGTGTACAGTGTATATCCATTGATCTGTTTACACACACAGGTACATTGAAGTGTTTCGTAGCACACATGCTGAGATCCGGCCTGTGAGGGGTGCACCGCCTCCCTCTCGTCCTACGCCGTACGACCGCCCGGGCGGCAGCAGGGGCGGCTATGGAGGATACAATGCCAAATATGGCAGCGGTTATGAGAGACCGTATCGTGGAAGGGGGAGGGGAGGGGGCCCTGTTCCGGGTGGCTATCCTCCTTATGATCCCTATGGCGGTGCTGCTGGAGGAGCCGGAGGAGGAGGGTACTATGAACAGGAGTACTATACTGCTGGATACGAGGGTGGGTATCCCCCTCCGCCACCGGGAGCCGGAGACCAAAGTCTTGTAGCGTACCCACCCATCCGACCGTCACAGCCGACCAGGGGTGGGTTTGGAGCACCAAAGGAGAAACACAGTATTCGCATGAGAGGGCTCCCGTTTTCAGCCAAAGATAAGGATATTACGGAGTTCTTTGCCCCACTTGTTCCAGCTAGGGTGAACATTGATTTTGATCACTATGGTCGCCCCTCTGGTGAGGCTGAGGTGCTGTTTGGGTGCCACGAGGATGCAATGTCTGCCATGCAGAAGAACAATGCACACATGGGTAAGCTAACGTGTATGTGGATACGTCCATGTACATTGTATGTAAAATTGACACATAAGCAGACTGACTGCACATCATCGGTTGTGATAGTCTTGGTCCCAGACCCCAGCGTGGATCGCTTCCAGTATCATGCAGAAGTGATCCACGCTTGGGTCTGTGGCCGAGACTACGGTTGTGATTGCCATATCAAGCCTTAAGGCGAACTGGTATCCACAGTAGTGTCTATAGCAATTGAGATGAGTGAGGGGGACCAGGAATTTCAGCACATGGACAGGCACAAAATGCTGGTGGTATTGTAGAGTGAGATGTGGTCAAACCTTTTAGCAGCAACACCAGCACCAATATCTAAAGAAATGGTTACTCTAATTAGAGCCTACTTAAATCTGTTATCCTTGTGTGTATCTTCAGGCCACCGCTACATTGAACTGTTTCTCAACTCACGGGACGACATGGGTGCTGGCCAGCCGGCACCGCCTCCTCCTGCCAGGGTGGGAGGGGGTCCCATGGGACCTGGGGGAGGACCTCCCAGGTACCAAGCCCCACCCCCCCAGCAGCCCCAGTCAGGCTGGAGTGACCCGAGAATGCAGGTGAATAAGTTCACACTTTGACTTGTGTGTAGTGTATTTTCTCCTCCATGTTCAGTTGTATGTTTCCCACCCTATCTAGAGCTCCCCCCCCCCCCCCCCCCCCCCCCCCCACTACAGTACATGTACCTCCATTATAATTACAAATAGCTTCACTCACTCAGCTACTTCACCCTCGTTCGCCTACATGAGTAATCCGGTGCTGAACAGCAGAGCTGCAGCTCCCCGATTGCATCAATCTGCTTCAACTGCTGCTCCCCGTTTGGCATTTGCGTCCGCTTCAGCTGCTGCTCACCACTTGCATCCGCTTCAGCTGCTGCTCCCCGATTGCATCTGCTTCAGCTTCTCTCCCCGATTGCGTCCGCTTCAGCTGCTGCTCCCCAATTGCGTCCGCTTCAACTGCTGCTCCCCAATTGCGTCCGCTTTAACTGCTGCTCCCCGATTGCATCTGCTTGTGATTTCAGCCCATGCCCAACGTTCTCTAACATTCCCTCACGGAGTTCGCAAATTGGCTGAGTACGAAGGTCGCACGTCACTAGTCTAGTCCCGCCCCACGAACATCCCACTTCCGTCACACACAGACACAAATAAAATCTTAATTATTGATTGCTTATGGGACACCTGTCCAAAATTTGCATACTTCATGAGTGGGATGGACATGTATAGCCTCATTCCCAAGCCTACCACGTTTTCTGTTGTTCGGTTGTGTTGACACTACTACGTGGAAGTGGAAGAGCAGCAAACATTTGAGAATGTGGGCATGCAGCAGCAGTATGCGGGGGGGGGGGGGGGGGGGGGACAATGGGTTTAAACACTGGCTGAATGTAATTATTTTTTGTCGATGCAAATGGTGTGCTGGACCAGTGTGCAGCAGCGTAAAGGTTGTGTGTTACCTGCCATATCGCCACTAGACTGCTTCAGCTAGCCTGACTTGCAGTTCCTGTGTTGTGCATGTGTGTGTACTTTTAGTGTGACTCTCTGTGGCGTGCGTTTGTGCTTTGCTCATGCATCACATTCTGATGACAGTCTTGTACACACAACTGTTCCATGTGTCACGCATTCCACTAACCTTATCTTTGTTCATTTAGGGTCGTACAATGGGCTCAGATATGAGCCAGCAGCAACAAGGGATGTACAACACCAGTGGAGGGGGTTATGCTCAGCAGCAGCAGCAGTATGTGGGCATGCAGCAGCAGTATGCAGGGGCCCAAGTTGCCACGGTGCAGCAGCCACAGCAGCAGTACGCTGGAATGACTCAGCAGGCAGCTGGATATGGTAGGGTTCTAGTTCAGATGTACATGTATTAGTGATGTGCAGTAACTACTTCCAGATAAAATAACGCTTTCTTGAGTCTAGTGTGTTACACTAGCTGAACTTTTAACCCTTTACCCCCGAGAGCGCCTATATGCACCTAAAACCGGATTCCAGCTATTTATCGCCATAGCTACGCGATCGGACTTTGGATAAGTGATTAATGTGTCACAGGAAGTCTGTGGCATCCCATAGGGACTTTCCCCACAATTCGCATTAGAAGTTTACTTGTCAATCGATGTGTACCTAGTGATGGCTTATTACAGCTTATATCCTACAAGCAAGTTGTTATAGCAAGTTTGTACTAGCCAGTTATCTCACCCACACTGGAAACCTACCGTTGCTGGGCCAGTCAGCCAACCTTTGCCGTGGTTTTGCCGTCATTCTCGAGTGCACAGCAACAACCCGCATTTCCACTATTGTGTCTTTCTCAGGCCTCACTCAGGCCTCAATGTCAAGTCCTGGGACTACTTCCGGAATAAAGCAGGTTTGTTTTCAAGCCAAATAAGTATAACTATCAATACCTGAACCCAGCTATTTACAAGATACAATGCCAATGAATCGACGAAACACAAAAATCACCATTTTTCATTAGCTTTTGTGTAACCATAATTTACTGCGCATGCGCCTCGGGGTCATACGGTTAAGGAGGAGAGGGAGAGGGGGGAGGGAGGGAGTATGTGTGCAGCACTACTATTCCAGTTGATGGTAACTCCTATAATGCCAGCATTTATTCTCAAGGTGTTATTCTCCTTTCTACCATGCTACATAGGTGGTGGCTATGACCAAACCCAGCAAGTGAGCTACCAGCAGCAGCCCAGCTACCAGCAGCAGCCACAACAGCAACAACAGTGGTACTGAGTCAAGGAGCTATAGTATAGGAGACATTCTTATAGCTGCTAAATAATTAGCAATAATTATTTTGTGCGCATGGAATGTTTTGTTTAGAGGAGACATGTAGCTTTTTTGTAATCTTCATCAACATGGTAACATGTACTCTTGTCTCACAAGTGCATAGGCTATGTACCCATCCTCATTGCTGTGGTCTATCGTAGAAAATTTGCAATGCTGTTATAGGGCCAGGGACCCAAAGGAATGCTGTTTTGTGACAACATAGATAATGGATCGACTTGTGTGCTGGAGAAAGTGAAGGGCTAGCTAGAAGCCTATGGGATGAGGCACAGCTTTGTGGAGTCTCTACATCGTCATGTGCTCCTGGAGAAACAAGAAGTTTTCTGAAAGCATGCCAAAATGAAAATTTCAAACAACACTAATTAAAAACTTCCTTCAAGTTGAATAACAGGTTATTATAATCATTAGGTATAGACTCAAGAAAGAAGCTTTTGTCGCTTTAATTTGTACTGCAAGCGACAAAAGCTGGGGTGGAGGCCTGCGAACAATACAAGGCTACAAGGCCCCTATATCATGGCTGGCCTCCCGTAGGCGAGTGTATACTTCTGTTGTGTCCATCCAAGTGCAAGGGGGTGACACTCCCATTGACGCCATAGTCAGAGCTGCGACCGGGGTTAAGAAATCTTCACCGTCATTTTTGCTGCTTGACCGCATCGCAAAAAGACTTGACCGTTTGACTGTGCTGTATTTCAGCTGTTGACCGCTTGACCGCCGATAGGATATGGAAGAATGCGAAGCGACTCCACCCCTTAATACATGTATACGGGGTCAAGATTCGCCGATAAGCCTGGTTGCAGCTCTGACTACGGCGTCTATGGGAGTGTCACCCCCTTGAAGTGTACTGTCACATGCATTATTAGCACTGCATGGTCCAACTCAAACACCCACACATCATTCAACTTCCTAGATTATTATTGCATTGTGTATCATTTGGCTGCAAGATGCAAGATCGAACACGCAAGAGCAGGACACAGCAAGAAAGCAAGTGCACACTAGCTTCATATAGTGGTGCATAAGCCAGGAAATGTGTGTTCACAAGCTAGCGACATGCATGCATATGACGTGCATTTTCTGGCTTGCATGTGCACTAAGATATAATTATTAAAGTGTAAAAAACATTAAAAATGTATGGAGATGTAGGGATAACAGAACAGCAAAAAGTATGAAAACAAGCAGGGATGATGGCATAAAACAGTTCAGTATACAACACCATCTTACATATCTTTCCGCATAATACATGTATAATGAGAAAAGTATGTAGGGTGTTGTATACTGAACTGTTTTATGCCATCATCCCTGCTTGTTTTCATACTTTTTGCTGTTCTGTTATCCCTACATCTCCATACATTTTTAATGTTTTTTACACTTGTTTACCTCATTTTTATAGCAGCAAACTTGATAGCATTCATTCCGCACACACAATTTTGAGTTCAAAGTTCAAAGTTGCTGTACGCATGCGCACTTACGAAGAAAATGGCGTCGCACATGAAGCCATAGTTATCGAGCTGCGAGTGGGCGGTTTCAAGCAGAGTTCAAGCACCTCGTGAGACTTCGAAGTAGCCAAAAAAACGATGGGGTCGTGCACTGCTCAGTGTAAAATCAGGGCCGTAACCAGGGGGGGTTCGTTGGGTGCGGACGAACCCCCCTCGAGCCAAGAATGCACCTTTCATCGCCTTCGCGTAGCCGTTGCGGTGTTACCGTCGACGGTACGTCTACTCGACTATAGTACTGTAGCGACCTTGGGTTTCGTCTCGCATTGTACATGTAGCCTAGCCTGGGTAAGAGGCTACATGTAGCCGGCCGGCCAGCCGCGCCGGCGACGTTGCACTCGTACTCACAGCTGACGGTCTCGTCCCCAGACTAGGCATGCGTCCCCCAGGCCATACGCGCATGCATACGGTACGCATGGGAACGAGGCCACTAGCCGACGATGCCTGGCGCTATGGATGAAACGACAACGGGCTCCACAGGCACAGCATACTTCTGTAAGAAAACGAGGAAGGACACATGCAGACAATGGTGAGTAGCTACACTTTCACTTTGTCTATCATACCATGCAGGGTTTAACCGTTATTAACGTCGCCTGATAACATCCTAGCTAACAAGTTCTGTTTATTAAATCATTAAGTAGTCCGGCGCAGTCATGATAAGTGCACCCTCCTGGGTGTTTTGTGATTGCAGAACGTGACACTGGATCACCGTCTGAGGAACACCCCAGCTCATCTTCTGTACACAGAAAGAGGAGAGACTTAGCGCTCTGGGACTCATACACACTCATTACCATTGATGTTGACATTGTTTGTAAGATTTTCATTCGCAAACACCCCCGTAGAATGGAAGCAGCTAGTTTACTTTTTTAGCCCATTTAAATGGCCATGTTGTGTACAATTTTGTGTAATTTTCACTCGGATAGCTATGTAGTAATGAATGTTAGATACACTGGGCAGAGAATGTGCCAGAATGCGCCAGAATGCACCTCAGACAGTCAATTTTTTCAAAATTTTCCCGGGGGGGCATGCCCCTAGCTATGGCCGCGCTTTGCGCGACCCCTCACCGAAATCTCTGGATTAAACATTGACAACTTGTCCCAAAATGTAACCCCCCTCACAAAATCCTGGTTACGGGCCTGAAAATGCTGCTGTTTTGTGCAAACACCGTCGTGAGGGAGTCAGCCAAATTTGAACTAGCCCGTCTGAAAAAAGAAGAAGAAGAAGAAAACCAATTTTGGTGGTTTGGCGACTTTTTGGCGCGGTACTTTCGCGACGGTTATTCACGACACTGGGAGTCTTCTGGGCCAGGAAAACACTCGAAGACGAATAGTAAGTTGTCATAAAGGCTTATTTGCCGACCGTTTTTTGAGATTTGGAGAGATTTGGGAAGATTTTTTTGTATTAGCTTCAATTGCGTGTCCGTTGTATCCCTACATATTAGTCTAGCAGGCTAGCCCCTCCAATTTTCCCCAGCACGGATCGACTCACGTGACCGCGCGCGCATACTGAAAGCGATCGAGCGCTGGAGAAAGCGAAGGGCTAGCTTGTTAGACTACCTACATAATATAGAGTCTACCGACTCTATGATATATAGTACTCAATTTTGTGCACTTGCACTTTTCTTGCTGTGATCTGATTTACGGTACGACAGACGTTACAGCAAACTCGTCTATGTGGGGTTTTTGGCTTAATTTCTATGACTTGTAGTATACAACTAGCGAAGCCAGATTCTAATCAGATCACAGAACAAATTTAGAATATCTGGGAACGAGCTAACTATCTCCTACTGTAAACCATAGCTCAGTGTAGGGTCTATATGATCGTGACTCAGCTACAACACAATAGACAATCGGTTGTTCCCTCCCCAATGAAATATCCAAATCCCTGAGAATAGGTCACTACTGTAGCAACCTGATTTATATTCAACACTGACGTTGAATTTGTTTGTTGTCATATGTTTTAATGCTCCCATGAAGTGTAGGATCACTATAGGGTTGCACCAATAATCGGATTGGCTGTCAGATATCGGCCAAAAGTAGGTACCAGCTATCGGCAATTTTAGATGTAATAATGAGTGAAGTAGATAACAAATATCTGTCAATACCAATATAGCAAATCATGCATGCAGTTCAAAAGAGACTCAGGTCTTCTAGATCTATACTCACTAGCTGGACTGCTTGGAGGCTGCATTGTTTTGTGTAGTCGAAACAAAGGGAAGCTGGAACTAATCCACGATGGAGTACTTCCTTCCGCCTTGTCTGCAGGGGAATACCCTTGTGGAGGTGGACTAAAGCTTTCAAGTCTTCTCTGATCTGTTTCTGTTTGAGTTAGCTGCCTCTCAGCACTTTTGGCCAACAGTAAAAAGCCCATGGTCTGGAGCACAATTGAAGTGTTTCATTCCCTGAAACTCACCAGAACATCCTCCTAGCACCTGGTCATCCTGTAAGCACACATTTTGAACAAGGCGTCTTTTTTGAAAAATTGTCTCGGCGGTTTGCTTGCAAGACTGATACAAGTGTTGGACACTACAGATGTTTGCTTGGTAGCTAGCTAGCTATACCTAGCTATAGCTCTGAGATTAGCTTGGCGCATGCTGCCGTACTGATGAAAGACTTTAGTGTGTCAACAGGCAAATACGTCACAATTATATGATAACTTAGTGCTTTCCAAATTCAACCACCAGTTATTTTGTACTACTCCTTTACAAACAGCTGGTGGGTGAGTATGGAAAAGGTGCTACAGCGTGTATGGGTCTGCGTATACCATTTCAATGCCAGCAATGCTCTTTGGATTTCCAGGAAGTTGTCCAATCCAGCGGATAACTCCATACCATGGTGACTCTTTCTGCTCAACCATCACCATGTCTCCCACCTCAAATTTAAAGGGTCTATCAAAAGGTAGCCCAGCAGTGTGTGGTGGATCTCCCTCATTTGTCTGAAGACACACATGCTCACCAGAAGTGGCAGAATCTGTGGGTGATGATGCTATGCTAAAAGTCCTTTGGGTGTCTCGTGGACTTCCAGGGGGCACTGGACTTGAAAAGCGCTTCAGCGTTTGCTCTCTGAGGTACTGGCGTTGGCTGTCTGTGTGGGTTCTGTTAGGTTTACATGCCAAGTGATTGTGATAAATATTTGATACCAGTCTTTCTCAGAATGCAACTTTAATTTATACTTCCTCTGGATGTAGTATAGTATTAGTGTTTCAGAATTCTATAATATTATACATGTACGTGCACAGTATACGTACTGTGCAATCATGAATGGTTGTTTAGCACTCATAATTGAAGGGCTCAGAACCAGAGTGGTCTAACCCAGAACTAGCCCCCCTAAACTTGAGAATACTGTTAAAATGTGTTTCAGGAGCTGCTGAAATTTCAAGAATTTGAAAATTTCAGTCATATGCTCATACCCATTGCATATTTTTTACTCCATTTTTGTGCAATTCATGCAATTTCCAGTACTTGATTTTGGGTTAGACCACTCTGGTTCTCAGCCCTTCAATTATATATATGTTATGCACTGATGTTATGTATACGTAAGATTGAAGTGCATTTCACAGATTAAACACTTTCATGAAAGAGGCTGAGGAAGAGTTCAGGGTTGTGTGACTGACCAGCATTTATAGTGCAAGAATAATGGGCCTCCTACAAACTTGCTAGTACAAAGGTACACATTCACATTTTAGCAATTGTGTACCCCCATTATTGTTGCGCTTAATGTTGGTCAGTCACACAATCATGACAAAGTAGTTGTCTATAAGCAAAATGAGGGTATCTATATAATTATAGTGTTTGGTACAGTGTGGAAGTGTACTAAACCTGCTTAGATGAAGTTTGTAACAACTCTTGCAATTCTGCAACTAGCATTTTTGCTTGGCCTTCACACTTTGAAATCACTTCATCCTTGTAACGAATTTGGTCTTTCAGGTCACTTATAGCTTGCTCTTGTTGTCGTATTATTTGTACTTGTTTTTGGATTTCCTGATCTTTCTCCTTCCTTTCCTTTTCTAGCGTCTCATCTCTTTCCTCGATCCTCTCACGCATAAGATGACGAATGTGGCTACCAATTTCATTGGCAGTTGGCCGGTTGTCGCTTCGATCTGCAATGCATATCAGTGCAGTGTCACGTAGCGGATGACTAGCAGGAATGGTATCGATGTGACTACTGCGCCGTTCAATTTCTGGCACTACTGTTAAAGTCCCTCTGGTGTGTGGAACTGGCCTCACTCGCACTGAGGGATTTGGTCGTTCTTGAGTAATGATTTGGATAGCTAAGACTCCAAATGAAAAGATGTCGAGCGCTTCCGTATAATCCACGTCAGGTGGATATGCTTCTGGAGGCATATAAGCTTCTGTTCCTGGAATTTCAGTCAGTAAACCTGAGTCACTGTCATTCGTTGTCAAATATATTGCCATTCCAAAATCCCCCAGCTTCGCTGTACCAGCTCTGAGTAGAATGTTGTTGCTTGTCAGATCACAGTGAACTATGCCTTTGGCATGGAGGTACATCAGTGCATCAATGACGTCTGAGCACAGACTTAGTTTGGTGTATAATGAGATTTCACATTCGGCTTCTAGATACAGTGTCAAGTTTGTTTCCATGAGTTCCATCACTAAAGCCAGTTTGCCTGAATATCCTTTAGGATTGGTATGGATATCATGACAAGACACAACATTTGGATGCTTCACCTCCTTCAGAATTTTGCGCTCTCTTTGCTTCACACGAGAAGGACTCACAATCTTTACTGCACAAGGATTGCCCTTGTATACGCCCTTGTATACCACTCCAAATGTTCCACAGCCAAGATATTTATCAGAAATGATGAGGTCATCATGCAGTACTACTGCAGATGATGAATGCACCGGGTCTTCTGTACCTATACAGTGTGCAAATATGTAAAGGCACAATCCCTGCCTCCCTCCCTCCCTTCCTCCCTCCCTCCCTTCCTCCCTCCCTCCCTCCCCCCTCCCTCCCTCCCTCCCCCCTCCCCCTCCCTCCTCCCCCCTCCCTCCCTCCCTCCCTCCCTCTCTCGCTCGCTCCCTCCCTCCCTCCCTCCCTCCCTCCCTCCCTCCCTCCCTCCCTCCCTCCCTCCCTCCCTCCCTCCCTCCCTCCTTCTCCCCTCCCTTCCTCTCCCCTCCCTCCCTCCCTCCCTCTCCCATCCCATCCCTTTCTCCCTCCCTCATTACTTACGTGAGTGTGGGAGCTTCTCAATGAGTATACTCACAATGAGCTCAGGATTGGGTTCTGTTGGGAAAATGAAGTCAAGTCATTCCACTAACACAGTGGTGAGAAAAAGTACTACTGGCTGCATGCAATTGATTTTATAATCAGAATCTTCTACATAATTATGCATGTTGAAATTTGTGCATCTTTTAAGATTGGGCACTATTCCCAGAATGTTCAACAATTTATCACATGTTAATAAACTCTGAACATCTCCGATTTGAGCACTCCATATATAGCTTCGTTCCCAGGCTCCCCCCCCCCCCCCCCCCCCCCATGTGCGCGGTGAAGAAAAATACGGAGGAGGAGCCTGGGAACAAGGCTACTCCATATATATGTCTGACACACATTCCAGTACTGTTGATCATGACCATTGGTATATACTAACTTTCAACCATGGCTCTCTCTGATTTCTTCCTCTTCTTTGCACAAGGCTCACCCACACTCTGTTTTGTCAAGGTCCCTCTATCCTCTTCACTTCCATCACTTTCACCAGAGCTACTGTCGTCTGTGAATTAATTAAGCAAGACACATCCATTGACAACTTCTTGTATACTGGCCACAACTTCAAGCAATAATATAGGGATCACGTTCTTCCACAAGGAAATATGGCGTATATGTACGCGTATGTTATTGGTGCTTACTGGACGCACACATGCAGGTACCACACCTCTATGTAGAAGGGTAGAATGATGATATGATAAGTTCATAAATACCACTTATTACTAAAGCCAATAATTTATCAACTCCCATAAGCTGGCTTCATCAAGGAGGTATGCAATGAATATTGTACAGACTAGGTGATGCAGAACTTTGTAGGGTGAGTGTGAACGAACAAAGTGTAACTTATATGGAGGTTTACTATACTGAAGTGTGTTCTTGGTAGTCTTTATGTGTATCTCAACAAACCTGACATGATTCATATGCATTTTAGCCCCCGAGGATGATCTATCAAAAGCTGCTGAGTGTCAGCAAGGTCACAATAGTTGTATAGGATGTTTGTGGTAGTCCATACTGGTGTGGGGCTTGCTCATGCTCACTAAATAAGGGTATAGCATGTATACTAGTTAGGGTACTTCAGTGAGTGCACTATGAGAAATATTACACAAGGTTGTGGTCGAGAGGCTAATAATGCATGAGACAAAGCCAAGTGCTATATTTGCCGAGACCATGCCCGGCCACATGCAATATTTTCCGTAGTGCACGAGCGTACGCGGTACATTATTGCAACATCTACAGACAGTACAGAGTGCTTTTCTGGTGCTATATTTTCCAGCGGAAAATATAGCATACTGTGCACATTATGGAAACAAAGCACACTTTGGCCCTTTCATCTTCTATGGTTTCAATAATTATATCAGGTTAATAAGGCAACTACCGGGTAATGTTTGGCATAGTCACTACCGTAGGCGCTCTAATAAAGGCGCCCTTATTTAGAGAGGCGCTTTGTAATTAGAGCGACATTACAGTCGTCAGTGTCCGCGTGCTGATCGGTGTTCTCCTGTAGCAAACTCGAACTCTTCCCGCTGTCTACCGGACGCATCGGCTTTCGTGCTGCAAGGGGCCGAAGGATAGGCAGCAGACTGGCTGGTGGCGCAGCGGAGTACGCCAATCGTCTGCCAGCTGTCTGCACTGTGAGACTGGTTGTGCGAAAATCTCTCTTATTGGAAGGCGCCCCCCAAATATATTTCTACGGCTATAGAGGGCGCCCTCTTTAGAGCGGGAAAAAATATCTTCAGGTCGTGGGGGCACCTTTATTGGAGAGGCGCCTTAATTAGAGCGCCTACGGTAGATGTTGATTTGTCTCCCTCTCAGTGATGAGCCCAGAGATTAGTAGTACTCTTGAATGTGTGGACTCATGTTATAACGCGTTGGCAGGTGGCCTAGCGATTAAAGCAATTGACTGCTAATTGAAAGGTTGCAGGTTTGAATCCCACCATTGCCATAGGAGAGATTTCTTCCTCTCCTAGGAGTCGACTCAGCTCTACCTCGTTAGCCACTCTATATAGTGGTTTCTCATATAGAGAAAAAAAGAAGGAAAAAAACACAAACTCTATAGTTCTGTAATTATATCGTTTCTGTACTATAACTAAACATTTTCACCTGTTGCGCCATCCTCTCGTCTCCTCTTGCGCAAGTGGACTAGAGGAAAAAGTGTGAGACAACTAGTATACTTGTACTAGGCTATAGGTGGCTACATAAAATGCACTATTAAATTTGCAGCAAAGCATTAAAAATATTGCCAGATACATGATAGTTAGTACCATTTGCAATTGGAGAATGTGGTTTTGTCGTCTTGCTGCTGACATCATCAATGAAGCTACTAGCATGATGAGAGACCTTGGCCTTCTTCCGCATCAAGGTCAGGCTGAGGGCCTTATTCCGCTTGGAGGGAAGCTGGATACAGGGCTTCTGCGTGCAGGGTAGGGTATGGAGCTTCTGCTTCATTGCTGCTATGAGTTGCTCCAGCTGAAGTTCTTGATCTGCTCATGCAGATAATGTGGAAAGCGGTATTCACACTTCTTTGCATACATAAAACAACACCTATGATAGACCCTCACACACATCTCTCCCCACTGCCATATATACCTGCAGCTGATGGCTTCTTCTGCTTGCAGGGTAGGGTATGGAGCTTCTGCTTCTCTGCTGTTATGAATTGCTCCAGTGCTCGATCTGTACATGCAGATAATGTGGAAAGCGGTATTCATTGTTCTTTGCATACATAAAACAACAGAGAAACACATTATGATAGACCTTCACACACATATCTCCCCATTGCCGTATATACCTGATGGCTTCTGTACTTCTTGCACATATACATCAGTGTCTCTGAAGGGGGACCGTGCACTCTTGTGCAACAATATCCTGCCCACTTTATGCCTCATGAACAAGTCAATCCAACTGGGCTTCATCATGTAGTCTTGCAGTTCAGGATACATGTCCTATACACACATGCAATGAATATAATTATTACACAAGACAAGTCTCCAGAGAAATGGCAACCTGCCGTAGCGGAAACACGAGGCATGAATGCTGGAAATGGAGGCCCTACAAGGCAAGACAGCTACTGTAAAACTTCGCAATGACGTCATTCGTTACTATGACAACACACAAAATACTGCCATCTGATTGGCCAAAAGTATACTTTCATCTATTGAAACCGGACAAATTTCAGATTGTTTATCTAGGTGAGAACAACAAAATATCATCACCAAGTCTTGTAAATATGTTGCAAACATGTGATAATCATAAAGAAAAAATTGGGCCTTTATGCTGTCAAGCACTGTACCTTCTAAGTCCATTTATGCCAAAAACGACGGAAATGACCCTCCCAGTGCCAACTGACAACCTTTCTACCGTGGAACCCAGACACGGCCTGACTACATATACAACAATTAATGCATGCAACTTCCATGTATGCATCTAGCTGACTATACTATACACACTGGTACCTCTTCATCTTCAGCGGGACAATTCTCTGTAGCCACAGTCATCACAGACTGTTCCCCTATTAACAGTAATTACAATAAAATGAACCCATGCAATTCCGGGTTATCCAAACTCTGTTTGTGTACCTATCTGAGTCTTTGTGTCCCTTCTCTGTGATAAGTTGAAGATTGCCGTATCACAGTGCTGAGAGTTTTGACTTTGTGTTTGGGACTTCTGCTTTTTTGTCAATAGGAACTGCTCCAATTCTGCAGCTGTATGTGTGTATATGCATATTGTATCAAGACAGGCTAACTATACACCCAATCATACAGACTCATCACTACACTTCTGGTATATAGTCTTTGTGGGCCTCTACTGAGAGCTATATTGTAAATGACAGTGAAAGAGAGTGCTTGAGCAATGGAAGCCAACAGGAGGACTCATAACTCCACCATGCATTAAGGTAGGTTTAAATACCTGTTTGGGTCATTGCATGACAGTGATAACGATGGTGAAGTCAGATTCTGAAAACAGTCATAATCACCGACAAACACAGGACACAATCGTTATAGTTGCTGCTCACGTACAGAATCTACAGATGCCACTCCCTTGCCACATACCTGATGGTTTCTCAATTTCCTGCACATCAATTTCTGTGAAAGGAGACTGTGCGCTCTTGCACAAGAGTGATCTGCCCAAGATGTGCCTCACAAACAGGCCAAGCCCAGTGGGTTGCATCCAGAAGGACGGCTGGTGAAAACTCTACAAAAAGAGAAGGGTTACAGATGCAAAAATATGCAGTTCTTACCTATACAGGCAGGCTATTGATTCTGAAATGAACATCTGTTCTGCCTGA
Organism: Axinella damicornis; assembly: GCA_963931865.1. Taxonomy (NCBI): domain Eukaryota; kingdom Metazoa; phylum Porifera; class Demospongiae; order Axinellida; family Axinellidae; genus Axinella; species Axinella damicornis. Next base: position 12,905,465 of record OZ007508.1, read on the forward strand.
TACAGTCCGGACAAAAACATTGAAGCTTCCCTGCACTCATGTACCATGAATAACATGGCAGATATACACTTTACCTTTTCTGTACTGGGAAAGTCCTGAAACCTGTGATGGTCTAAAAGTATAGACAAGAAAGGAAGAGTGACCCTACACCCCAGTATAGCTACCAGTAGAGCTGTTATGTTGTAAAACATTACTTAAGTTCGTGCACTGCACCGGAAGCGTATGCAGAAGAAGTACACGTGCTTACCATCAAGGAATGCACACTGTTTAGTGTTTGATGTTTTCTGTTTTTTCTTGCGTCTTTTTGGAGGCGAAAGCTTCAAATTGACACACCGACGATACCTATGAGAATATATACAATATAAAGAGCATATATAGACTAGTACTGTGATGATAGCATACTACAGGAGCACTTACTCGCATACTTGCTTTCTAGTTCCTGGTCCTCCAAACTTTGGCTTGTCTCTAAGACAATAGGTGATGATGAGTCATGTAGGCAGAAATGGCTACAGTTAGTAAATTACTCCTGCGGTTATTCTCTGGTCAGGGACACATAACCATGAAGTCGGGAGAGGGCATGCACTTCAAGTAACAAAATACAGTTGATGCAGAATGTAAAATGTTGTGTTAGTAGCTACTACTTCCTGTAAAACATTCATGCAGCAATGGATATTAATTTCAGGTGCTACATGTACAATTTGTGTCCTCTCTTTCCTGATGGGTCAATTTACCCTTGCTGTAGGTCAAGCTTCATGATGGAAGAGTGATCCCTGAATTGCTGGTGATTACAATGATCACAACATAGCTACTACATACTCCTGGGAGTTAACTACAGGATAGTTGACAAGAAGCTACCAATTTAACTCCCAGACCAGTGGCGTATCCAAAAATGTAAAATTGGCAGGGCACAACAGGGGCGGATACACACGCTGCCGAAGCCAGTGCATAGAGGTGTGTAGTGTTGATCAGTCCGCGCAAAGCGCGGAAAATGTTTTTCGCCTTCATTTTTCAGTTGTCAGGATGGGCTCTCATGGCACCTTCGTGCTTTGCACTGCGCGTTCCAGATGTTTGAGGATCGATGCTGCAGAGAGACGTTCTGGTGAAGGTTAGTCACCATCTATCGACAGCACGTCTGTCGACAGGTCAGCGCCTTCTGCAATCATGGTGTAGCCCTAGATGTAGCTGATCCTTTGGTGAATTCCGATCCCGAGAAGCCTTATTGATAGCGCTGAGTTTGCTCTACAAAACTGATTATGGGTTTTAGTTTTGGTACTTCATGACTATGACATAATCAGGACTATGAATACGTAAGATAGGCTTCCACTGTCTGTACTGTGTTCACTGTGTGGCTTCTCACTACGCATGCGATCGAAGAACCAGATAGGATTGGCCGGGTACGTGCCCGGCCAGGCCTGCCCTTGGCTACGCCACTGTCCCAGACCATCTCTCATTCAGTATGGTTTGTGGGATAGACAATAAGACCACTCCAATAAATGCTAGCTTCGTCCCTCCCTCCTTGCTTGCAAGATGACAGACTTGTAGATACATTCTTATCTCTTATCTTAATCAATATGTGGCTTACTTGCAGTTAATGCAATCACCACAGTCATTAATTCGACGACAACCTTCGCACTCTCCACAGCGGCTCCTCCGCTTGGCTGTGGTATGCTTTCTTGTCCGCTTGGCTGTAGAACGCTTTCTTGTCTGCATGTATGAAGTACAATATGTCAACAATACGTACAGTAAATCTTTAGATGACAACCGTCAAGCATGTCAGATTATTTTCGCTTCCCAATTCCTCTTCCATTTGTATGCAGCACGTAAAATGTTCTGTTTACCTGAAGTAACCCAACCACAAGGACTGCACACTGCTCTATGTTATGAGTTAGCAGTTGTTAGGTATAGTGATGCATAGTGCCAGTACTGGAGAACACAGTGCTGATGATGCAGCACTGTGTGCCAAATGTGATCTGTAATTTGAATTGGCAGACTAGCAGTAAAGCACTGAAAACTCAAGTGCTATCTCAGTGCAACCATACATTAGTTCTAGAATTGGCTATTGGGCTCCAGCAGGAAGTTAACCACAATGCACTAGCCTGTATCTTGGTACTGAGGCAATGTGGTGAGCTCAAAATCCCAACCCTTACTCTAACACTTTCCTCTAGCCCTGGGTGCGGTATACCAGTAACCTGACCTATAGCTGTGATATCGTGGGAGTTCAATATTAAGTTAACTGGGACACTATGCAATTATCAATAACACTATCAGGTGGTTATTCAGTAGAACTCAGTATGGAGTTGACTGACAAGCTGTACCAATCCTGGAATTGGATTAGGAACTTGAAGTTGTGACTCCTCGAATTGAAGGGAGTATACACACAAGAGCTAGCCTAGCTACTCATATACAAGACACGGAAAGTTATATATAGAAACAACAGCAGATGAAAAACTACACTACCACAGTTTACTTTCAGAATTATACACTTTCCTAAAACACTACTAACCTTGGCACCTCGTTTCCCTTTGACAGCATAGAGACACTCCTCTTGCTCATTGAAAAGTGTCACCATCACAATTTGTTTCTCCTCAAAAAAGCTGGCATTTTCAGGCACCTTTGTGTGGAGGTGGGGGACTAGGTTTGATAAAACACGCCAATTGACAAAGCAGCCTTCAGTAACGTTGTGAAAGAGGAGGGCTGGTGTTGGTAGATGGAACTGCACCGCCAGTGACTTCCTGAGGTTGTCAATGTACTGGAAAGGATGTTCTGTGACACTTGGATCCACCTTGAAAGAGAGCTCAGAAAAGAGTCCAGGATTTGGAGTCTCCAATTCACTTTCAGCAGTAAGGGGGTTGGATCGTACTGCCTCCAGATAAGCTTTGATATTTGTGGTCAGCAGAAGCTTCGTCAAATCTCTCTGGTACTGCTCCACTCGCAATTGCAGCTCTTCATCTCTGCTGGCGAAGCGTGTTACAATAGACTGCAGCAGGTGGTAGTTGCAGTAATCCCAGAGGCGGTGGGTGGTGAGTGCATGGAAGATGGCATCAATGTTGGTTGCAGCTCCAATGATTGTGTTGATGTTCCCACTAGCACTAGCATCGAGTGAAACAGAAGGAGAAAACTTCTCAATGAGATGGAGACGAAGGTCCTCAATGTCAATTCGCAAGCTCCTCAGCTTTTGCTCGGCAAGGTTTAATAAAGATGCGAACTTTTCTTCAACGGTTTGAATTTTGCCGAGAACAATGGCTGTGGTCGAACGATTATTCCCTGGTGCTGTAGTTGGTGCTGCATGAATATATACGAAGTAGGATTTATAATTTGCTTTCACTTGATACTGTATATAGGGTAATTCCAAATCAATTCAGCAAAAGTTTGCAAGTGACCCCCTCAGAATTGGACGAAACTTGGTTTGTAAGTAGTACTTGTGGTTTTATGAAGCCAGACAAAATGTTACTCTTGTATGTTGTATGGCTTCCTGATTATAGCCCATCAAAGACTCAACTTTTTCCCGATTTTTGCTGGTATAGCAACTATTCAAATCCTCATAACTTTCCCATACTTGATTGTTTTGTAATATCGATTGCACCATCTTGAAGCATGAAGAATGGGCTTTCATATGGTATCTTGTATGGCTTCATCTGATAAAGTTTAGGGGAGCTGCACATTCCTACGCTTTGACCTTTGACCTTACAAGAAAAGTGCTGCTTTAAATTTTCTGATAATTAATGGTGATACTTGCTAGGCCTTCAACTAAAAACTGTAACAAATTTTTGTTGGGGCTCCGTTGGGATTAGGAGATATGTGCGCTTATAGAACGGCATGTACGTAGGGTTTAAGGCGAATTCAGTGCTCTATTACACACCATACCCACTTGGCCACGCCCAGTCTCCACCCACCTTGGTACACACATCACGCCACCAGTGCGCTATGCGCTCACTAAGTTTTGCTATCCTAACATCAATGAAGGTGAGTAACGAGCATCGAATATACACCCATCCAGCAAGTGCAGTCTCTAAGAGTAGGACCTCACTGCGCACCCTAACATTAAAAGCCCGTTACTCGACGCCTTTTTGGCTATGCCCACCAAGGTTAGTGATCTGCTTGGGCAGGAACCCGTGTCTAGGCTCACCAAAATTGGGATGCAAAGGTCGATACCTATGACGTACAGGGAGGCTGGAAATAGGAGGAAACGCTACTACCCCCATACCCACTTGGCCACGCCCAGTCTCCACCCACTTTTCGTACACACTTCAAGCAACCAGTGGACTATGCACACACTAAGTTTCGCTATCCTAATATTAATGAGGCCGAGTAACGAGCATCGATAATACACCTTCCAAGAAAGGTGCCTATCAAAAAGTCTCTAAGAGTAGGACCTCGCTGCACACCCTCACGTATACGAAGCCTGCTACTCGATGCCTTTTGGGCTATGCCCACCCAGGTTGGTAATCTGCTTGGGCAAGCACCCGTGTCCAGGCTCACCAAAATTTGGATGCAAGGGGTGATTCCTATGATGTACGGGGAGGCTGGAATTATGGGGAAACGGCATAAATAGCCTACATGTCTTTCTATATGAGCACATATCTCCTAATCCCAATGGAGCCCCAGCAAAAAAATTTTACAGCTTTTAGTTGAAGGCCTAGCCAGTATCACCACTAATTATCAGAAAATTTAAAGCAGCACTTTTCTTGCAAGGTCAAAGGTCAAAGTTTAGGAATGTGCGTCTCTCCTAAACTTTGTCGGATGAAGCCATACAAGATACCATATGAAAGCCCTTTCTTCATGCTTCAAGATGGTGCAATTGATATTACAACACAATCAAGTATGAGAAAGTTATGAGGATTTGAACAATTGCTATACCAGCTAAAATCGGGAAAAAGTTGAATATTTGATGGGCTATAATCAGGAAGCCATACAACATACGAGAGTAACATTTTGTCTGGCTTCGTAAAACCACAAGTACTACTTACAAACCAAGTTTCATCCAATTCTGAGGGGGTCACTTGCAAACTTTTGCTGAATTGATTTGGAATTACCCTATAACATATAGCTAGGGGCAGTGAAGTCCTTTGGTCTCACACTAATAGTACTTTTACAACTTCATATTTATCACTGCAAAACAGTAGAGAATGAATGTTGATGTGATAGTGCAGTTACTACAACCATTGCAGAACATGGATATGAGCTGCAGCAATACACTCTTATCCCGAATCATGAACCTCTGAGTGTATTGTTTGAAAGGACGCTCTGATCAAGAAGAAATCACAATAATAATGGCAAAAAGAAGACCATGACAGTATGGCCTGGGTCTAACGTTACAGCATTACGCAGATAATGTACAGAAAATAATAACATTGTTTATGGAGAAAGCTAATGGCGGTGTAACCTTAACGAGGTGAGGAAGCCTTAATGTGTTCCTCTCTGGATGATACATGTAAGTTTGCTCTGCGTTCAATGCAGTCAACACTATTGTTACTTGTTTGTGTGTACCACATAGGCATTCTAATTATGTGTTACTCAAAAAGAATAATGTACCACAATAATTACGGCGATCATCAAGACAGTTTTATAGCAACTTGAGATGGAGACACAGCCCACCGTAGCTTTGCTGTCTGTATGTAGTCATATAAAACTGTCTTGATAATTGCCGTCTGACAGTCCAGTCCAGTCCAGTCCACCAGTCCAGTCCAGCGATTGTGTACATCCCAGACAGAACCCCATTTTGTGCTCGTGGATTGGAGTGCAGACCAATTGGACAGCATGCATGGTTGTTGTAACCAAATACGTATTGTAGTCACGCATTAAAGAGTCAAACTCGCTAATAAGTGATCTGTGCTTAACAACACGTGGCTATGGTAAAGAATCCGAATCACTCATTTGTACTGGCACATCAACCTTCCACTTTTGTAATCATGAATGGATAATAGAGCTGACAATAGGACAACCTTACTCATAGTGAACAAGCAAGCTTTGCTTATTGATAATGTATTCACAACCCTAACCTACTCCAACAATTTTCAGCGGCCACCCAGAGAGGCAACTCTGCTGCCACTCTGTATTACATCTGTAATTACGACAGTCATTGAAGTAGTGAAACTGTGTAGAAAAGGTTGAACCCTGCAAGTTGTTCAGTGATATTCGGAAGTTCCAAGGCAACTTAGTGAACCCTACTTTGTGGCCTAATGACAACTACTATAAGTATGTGCATGTAAGAGGGACTTTCAGTTGTTGGAAGGCGCACAGTATACACTAAGCTACCAACATATCTAAAGGCACAGCTAGTTTTCTCTGACATGGTGATTAACTATAAGCTATGCATTTCATGCACTCTAGCTTAAAAGCTAACAAACAAAATTTTCTCCTAAAAACGATTTTAATTAGTGATGGCCCATACCTCTGGGAATGAGGCATGGCCATGTGCCACTACCATACACTTGCAGCAAGCGTTGGGGACATAACCTTATATCCTGCTGCATGTGCTTGTGTATTCCTAGTCATTGTACATTTATCATATACAGCCATCTGGGAGAAGATTGATTAGGTGAATGGCTGTGTTTCTCTTATGAGCTCCTGTTCTTAACAAAAGGTTATTTTTTACCGGGCAGGAATGAAAGAAATTATGTGATGTCCGGCTTGAAACATTTTTAGCCTATATTCAGCCAGATTTGCACTTGATTGTGTATGTCAGTTGCAGAAGCTAGCAATAGTTGCTGTGTGTTCCTCAGAAGTCATCATCTATCTGATTCGGGTCGGGTCGAGTCCTATAAATGATCACATGCCGAAGTCATGACTCAGCTGATTGCATACAGGTGAGAGCATCATGTTCTCGGTAAAATTTGATTATATGATTCTACTTCCTGCTTATTTCCTGTGCATTATTTCTGTTCCGTGTTGCTGCTTCCAGCTTTCACAGTCACCGCTATAGCACAGCGATCCCAAATGGCCTTCTTTGTGCTGAAACATTTACCACTTGATCTTAATCAATTGGCTTCACTGTTCATGCTTGAAGTCACATGACTTCTATTCCTGAAAACTGTGACCCTCATTACCATTGTAAGTGAGCTGACTACACTGAGAAACCAAATCAGTTGTTTTAGCCACAGAGTGGTTACCCTGGCTGCAGACAAGCTACCCTGTTTGCAGACAAGCTGGAGGCAGAGGTTAGCAGAAGGGGTTCAGAGACCATGATTACATAAGGCAACTTGAGAGGAAGCTGGCCCAATGATTTACAGCCATAATCATGCAGATCTTAACCACTAAACATCTGTGAGGGACTTGCTGGGCTTGAAATTTCCATGACAACCACTGTGAGGGACTTGCTGGGCTTGAAATTTCCATGACAACCACTTGTAGCTACTGACCTTGCAGATGTTCCAAGATTGTCAGTGAGATGATCTGGGCCAGTTGCCTTTGCGGTTGTCTTATGCAATTACCTTAACTCTTGAGTAAACCTCCTATAACCACTATCCCCAGCTTGTCTGCAACCAAGGTTAACCACTCTGTGGTTAAAACAACCAATCAGAAGTGCACAGTGTATGTCCCACAATAAGTTGCCTCATGCAATGGCACTGAGCAATTATCAGTAAGATTCCCAGCCCTGGTAGCAAATGCCCATGAATTTAATGCAGTTCCGCCATTCCTGGTACTCTATCACTTCAGTGATGTATGGGTATGATAGAGTTATAATAGTTACAGGACTAACCTTTCTTGGTTATCCTCACAGCAACATCGTGGTTTCCTATCTCATGAAGGGCATTGGACAAGGCTTGCCAGGTGCAGTTGCGAGCAATGTCCAGCCATCTCTGCACAATCTCATGCTTGCAACATGTGGAGTCGTATGGGTAGGTCTGTTGGATTTCGCTGAGAACATCACCTGGCACCCCAAGCTTGATTCCGAGAGCATGCCAGTCAAAAACTGTGGCCAGCTCTGCTGAGATGTGTTGGAGGGTCAACGTTCCTCCTGTGTATGGGAAGAGAAATCCCCATAGGCTAACTTCAAACCACACTCAGCTAGTTATAATTATGATGATCGAACTTAAGGCTCTCCTGATGCATATTTGCAACAGAAAAAAGGTCTACCCACCTAGGGGACAACAAGTACTTGCACCACTTTGGGAAATGTCAAAGACAAATTCTTGGTACACCTAATTCTTGGCAACGTTTAGGAATTGGCAAAACCAAATTTGGAGCAAGAGAGATGATTCACCTAGCTAGCTATTGCATAAAATATCCGAACAATCAGTGCCTGATGGATACACAAAACCTGACCATGCAACAATCTCTCCCGAAAGGAGCCATGCAGGTTTTTCAACTACAGCAGCTACAGTCAAAAGGCTACGATTGAAAACATCTCCTGAATGCACAAGGATTTCTGCGAGCAGAAGTATCCACAGTGCTTATTAGCTGACCTGTAAAGCTCAGTACTATGGCTATTGTTACATTGGGCTATTATAGCCGCAGTACTCAACGCGCTCTTAATATATACGTGCGTTTGCTGCATGCTGATACCATATCCATGCTGATATAGCCATGGATAATATAGTACGCGAGGTACTATATTATCATATATAGTTAAGGCGATTTCACCAGCGGGTGTAGCTATGGTGCGAGGTTTTCAATAAAGATGATGATCTACCTGTATCGCGGCCAGACACGGTCAGATCAACTACCCCGGCCACTATACGTATGCCACTATAAGCATTTTATATGATCATGGGTGCGGTCGGCTGCTCGCGCCAAAATATACAGCATATAGCTATAAAACAAACAGCATGCACTGAATGCCAAGAAGCACTCAATACATAACGACGACTATTAACGACGTTACCTGTCTGCACGGCTCCTGGTTGTGCCGACATTTAGCTAGAGTGGCTGTACGGAGCTGGGCATACTGCGCCTCTATAGGAAACGCTATACTCTAATTTGCGGGACGCTAGCTACCCCACACACCGTCTGCGTCATAACCACCAACGTTGCCAATAACTAGCAATTTAGGATTCAGGTTTCCTGTTTATAGGTGCTACGTCCCCTTGTTTACATGGAAATGGCCCAAAATCCTGATGCTGTAGACTGCACGGCAACTACTAGTATTAGGTCGAGACAACCAGGACCCGCGCAAACATGCAGGTAACGGACGCATTGAGTGCTTCTTGGAAGACCATTGTTTGCAATACTTACATGTAGCTACATGCAGTGTATTTTTTTTTGTTTGAAACTTTGATATTCGCCTCCAATAAAACACGGACGCCAAACGCAGCGAAGATACAATACTTAGGGTAGATGAGGGCCAGGGCAGGACCTTTTTTGTTGTTGTGAGACACGATACACTGGCTGCCTCCAAGGGCGCATCAACCATGTTCACATAATTATGTGACCTGTTTTTTTTTGTAAACAAAAAGGTGGGATTCTTCGTAACGCTAAGGGGGGGGGGGGGGGGGGGGGGGGGGGGGGGGTCACTGCTTTCCGTACTAAAGGGGCTCCACTATACATTCATTACCTGCACTCTCCCTGCTTTCAGACGTTGCAGATTGCAATTGCTGTGATAAATAGAGAAATAAAATTGTGCTCTAGATTATTGTGCATCGATGCAAAAGTATATTGCAATGCTTTGTGGGACAAGCCTGTGAGCACTTATATACATGGTTGGTACAGTGGGATATTATTTAGTCACTCATACATGTTATGATGTACATACCTAAACTGTACGGTGGAATATTACAGTGCAGACTCTGCTACCAAAAGCACTGGTATAACTTTCAGTACAGCGAGGTAATGAAACTATCGGCGGATTCTGCGTAGCAGGATGTGATTAATGGCCTCTGAACAAGTAATTATGCCAGTTGTTGTATGCCAGGGAGACAACATTTTACCGCTACATGCTGTGCCACCCTATGCTATGCCACAATATGCTGTCAGATGTACGAGATTTCTTGCTCAAGCACTGCCTCCCTGGCTTGTCCTTGCTTTGCTTGCCTCCACAGCTACTGTTGCTCAAAGCACCCCTCCTTCTGCAGTTGTGACTGCTCTCCTCTCCCTGTAGAGCTAGTGCCATTCACTCTCCCATTCATTATCATTAGGATGTATGCACATTGCCAGTCATGCATATCTAAATGATCATGCACTGAATTAACATTAACCCCACTACACACATCTCGCTAATAATATAGCATGTTTGACTTGCCTAAGTTCCCACCCTATAAGTTGACAAAACCCTGTTATTTTGCACTGCATCAATTAACATTCACCTTGCTCTCTGCCGAGCTAATCACAGACTCTTCCTTGCAGTTGTAGAGATACTCATTGTCTACTGTTGCCCATAGGACATTGTGCTCTCGGAAGAAGTCAGGATCAGCTTGTGTCTTCTCAATCAACTCCGGTGTGTGCTTGGTGGGGACCAGCCATGTGACTAGGATGCAGTCAGCATGGACACTGTCGAGTAGAGCCACGAGGGATGGTAGACGATAGTGGGAAGCTAGTGATTCCCATAGCCTACTAACGTATTGCATCGACATTTCAGTGACTTCAGCTTTCACCTTCAGTGACAGTTTGCGATAGTAACGTGCATCATACTTGGCTGGCTTTTCCTCTATTTGCTCTTCTGGATCAATGTCACTCGAATCCGATGCACCAACCGCACCAATGTGGTCAGAAATCTTTGTACACAACATGTACCCAGATCTAGCCTCCTCGTATTGCTTAACCCACTCAGTCATCTCTACGTCTTCACAAGCAAACTCTTCAACAATTTGCTTCAGCGGAATGTAGTTTACAAAATCCCACAGCCCATTCTTGGTAATAGCAAGGAAGATTTCATGGACACTTACACAGTTAGGTATGCAACCTGCTAGTGGTTGAAAAAGGCTGACGACAAATAACTGAAATTCGTCAATACGGACAACTGATTGAAGCTTACTGCTGGCATTCCTAACCAACTTGGCAAATTTACCACGGATCATCTGGTAATTTTGCCTTGCTACAGCTGTACTCTCATCTGAACTCAGACCTAAAGGATTGGAAAATAGTGTCAGTTACAAGGCGGAGTCTGTAACCTATATATACCGTGGGGGAGGCACCATGTATACATACCTGAGTCATGAGCTATGACTGGCCCTGGGTCCTGTTTCATGGGGGGTACTATCTGATGAGCAGGTCCACTTCCATGATTTTCTTCTGTAGAGAACAGTATAGCACTAATGGGAAAGCAGCTCACCTATAAATGGAGCTATTTAATGATATTCATGGGGACCCCAGGGCTATTTGTATCAGACTGTGTCAAGTACAAGCTTGCAACCAAGGTTAGCCACAGTTGGGGCTTCACAGGGTACCAACGGCACAGGCACACTCTCCAACACACACAATAATAGTGAATAGGCTGTTAATGATATTCATGATCCACAAAATAAGACAGATTAAGTCCCTTGTCGCAGTCACAGTCAGGGTATGGTTGGACAAAGGTTCAGTGCTCAGTTCAGCTATAGCTTGCTTATCTCTGAACTTTCTTCCTACATTTCGGTTCTTTCTCTCGTCTCATTAACTCTTTAGGGCCTAAATTTATTTCTCTAGGTCATTTTCAGTCTATAGAACACTTAAACATACCCTAATTTCTGTTCCCTGGCGTTGCTGGGCTCGAAACTGCTCACACAGGTAATTTCAGCTACACTAAGCATATACGTGACTTAACCACACCCACCAACTAACGAACTTGCAATCAAGCCTCCCGAGAAGTGGCCAACCTGCCGTAGCTAAAAAACTGACCATGAACACTGGAAATGGAGGGCCTACAAGGCAATTGAGACAGCTACTTTCTAAGTCCATTTATGCTTAAAACCCGAGAAATGGCCTACCCGGCTCCAACCAAGGGCCGTTCAAAGCTGAGCCCAAACGCGGCCATGCTGTTTGCACCCTTCGGGTGCACCCACCCACCTCCCCCTGCCCCGCCCTTTCTGCTGGCGCAGAGCCTATCTCTCAAGGACATTGCCGGATGTGACATCATGAAGCTGAAAGTCTCACGTTGCAGATATGCAACCTTAGGTCTTAAAGGGTTAACATTGTCATATGAGCACTCGATCTGCATGCATACAAAGCCTGCCCACTAAGAAACTCAGGGAGTTATAGCCTTGCTAGAATGACTGTTGCAGTGTGGCATTTGTACAATTTGCACATGCAGTGCGTGGGTCTATTCTTGAATGTAGTGAATCTGCCCATCCCCCTCTTTGAGTAGCCACTAAAGTTCATTGCCCATGGGTGTATCATTACGGTGTATATGACTATATGGACCATTTCTGTGTGCCTCAGCACAATGGGAAATAAGTATAATTATGTTGACACTACCATGCCTATATAGACCAGTCCTTCATTGACAGAGAGACAGTAGACTTATGCCAGTAAAAGCATTACACTTTACTTAGCCAGGGGATTGAAATGCAGTATGCAGTAACTGCAGGAACAGCAAACAAGACATAGCCTCAATGACGTGGGGCGCACAGAGACTTGTCAGCACTCTCAAAAGTTCGTTGCTACAGACTTATCGGTAGTTTAATTTGTATGTGTTTCCTTTGCACACAAACACAAACTGCAACTGGGTGCCCATATACGATTATATATACTTCTATCAGCAGCAATTTTGCCGCGAGTATCTTGAGAAATTCAGTATTGACTGCCTGCTGAGTTGCTCCCAGGTGAAGGCATAAGAGCTAAACAGTTATCATGCAAACCTTGGGATCGATATTGTGGAGATAGAAGTTGAGGAGACAGAGGTTGCAGTGATAGAGGTTGCATCGATAGAGGTGATGTTAATTCAGGTTGGATTTGCTCTGCTACTTGGTATTGTGCCACGGTGGGGCTCTTCAGGGCTTTCACCATTGCCTGCCAAGTAGGGGGAGGGCTGACACCCTTCAGCCACTCCTTCAGGACCTGACGGAAGCAACGGGAGGGATCACCATTGCATTTAGCCTCTATGCTGTCGAGAGTGGAAACTCGCTGGCCCAACTCTAATCCCAGATTGTACCATTCGGTATGAACAGTATAGAGCTTTCTCTGAACAGCTGCCAAGTCTTCCACATTCAACCGGTCTGAAAGACAAAACATGAACCAGTAGATGCATAAACATTGAGGGAAAGTAGCTATACCTCCATCTCAATTTGCACATCACTTATTAAGACTTGTGTTATGGGAGGATTCGATCAGGGGCGGATCCAGGCTCTACTGTGATGGGGGTGAGGGGTACCTCGAAGCCAGTATCACACTAGAAGTGCTATGTAGCTACGTTCATAGTGAAGGAATCGAGAAACTACCCAAAACATGGAAATTTTTTGCCATCATCTTTTCAGTTGTCAGGAAGGGTGCTCATGGCAACTTGGTACTGCCTTGCTAGCTAGATCTACTGCCTTCCGCTTTTCTGCCATCTTTGCTAGCAGAAAGTGTTAGCTACAGTTGTAATGAAGGGCTGTCACGGCAACTTAATTGCATGATGCATTCCACTGCCCTGCTACTGCTTTCTGCTTCCGTGCCGAGTCTCGATTTTCTCAGCATCGTGCACTGTGTGGTGATTGTGTAATCAGCATGCATTATTGTAAACTAAGGGTGTACCCCGAGTGAAAGGGGGGCTACAACCCCCCTGGATCCATCCCTGTCGACTGAGTCCATCTATTTATTGGGGAGTAGCTCTTGTGTGATGCTGGGCTGTGTATAAGGAAGTCTGCCCCTCCCCTAACCTGTACAAACCTATTGCAGCTGTCAATGTAGAACCGTTGTGTCCTTGGGAGGAATATTAAACCATTGGTATCAGGGGCCCTGATTTAACTAGGGGCACCAAATAGAAAAGGTGGCAGGTAAATAGCCACACCACTTTTGGTTTTGTTTTTTTTTTCGGGGGTGGGGTGGGGGGGGGGGGGGGGGGGGGGGGGGGGGGGGTAGTCTGGATCCCAGACCTTACCCCGGTCAGGAAGGGTCTGGCGAATAATCATAATCCTGCCCAGAAGTGTCTCGGACATCAGAATGCTGTCGTAATCGTTGATTAGGACAAATGGATGTGTGAAGTGTGAATAGCTATGGTTACAATCAAGCAACAATACCATTTGGATTCTGTCTGCGCGGTATTTGAAGGAGATGATGTAGTCACCTCTCACAGTGCCGATGATGGAGCAATGGGTGAAGTTCTTTCGTGGATTCACATTCATTAAATTTTACATGCATCACTTCACATGAGAGGCTATCACCTATTTTAATGCAACTAACGGGATTCAGCCACATTCCAGCAAGACACTTCCGGGCACGTTTAGCTATTCCCCAGACCAGGTTAGGGTCGGCACGGATTCAGCCTTGTTCCCAGGGCTTCTAAAGCCTACAGTAGGCATTTTGCATACTGTAAGTGTGTTCGCTAACTGGCACCACTGTTTACATAATGAAGACCCTTGCAGATAGTGCACTCACATAAGGGGCCTGATGTACACGAAACAGTACAATGTAACGGATCGAGTCCAGTGGGAACGCCCCCTCGTTGACCAAGTGCCCAGCTAGGTATAAATAATAATATATGTTTGGCCTGGACTGCCTAGCCAGCCTTCTCTTCCACTGGCTAGGCTGGGTCCATACTGAGCTAGATTTACATGCTAGACTTACCACTCATTATGATGCAGGTACCAACGATTCGTGGCCAGTCCCCGTGCGTTTCGGTGTGCAGAATGGGGCCATAGATAATAGAGCCGTCTATTATCTATGATGGGGCCTAGTCTCGTGTGTGTCTGAGGCCAACTCGAGGGTTAGGCAATCGAGGCGTGGCAATGTACGTTCCTAGTCTCGCGTGGCCCAGACCCTTCCCGCGGCGATTAGTGGGCGGGGCGGGAGGAGGGAGGAGGGAAGAAGGGTCTGGTGACTATGAACAAGATGCCGTTGCAAAATGGAATGTAATTATTGAAATAATCTTCCGCAAATGTAATATTGCACGTGACTTACCTCAAGTATACTATACTAGACGAATGCAGAACATTGTGGGGCGAGCCTGAGCGAGTACAGTTTTGTCGCCACCGGAGGGCGACTTTCTCATTCTCTGCTGATGCCAGATCTGTGTCTTGACTGCATGTCACAGTGAGGTAAGTGTTACCGAGCGCAGACCAGTCAAGTTCCCATCCTCTGGCAATAGCTGAAGCAGCAGTCCAACACACCGTGATGGTTGTAGCTATTATAGCCTGCATGCATGCTAGCTAGCTCAGTAGCTAGCTAATGCACACCATGATGCGCTCTGCATGCAGGACATGAGGCACTCTCCCCGTCTTCGTGAAATGCTTTATATATTACACTCCTGGTATAGGAAAAATTGTGCCGCGTAATGTAATCTAATCTATTACACTACTGGTAGGGAATTAATTTGGACCAAAAATTGAAAAACTCCTGAGCACAGTGGGGGACATGGAGAGATTCGGACTGCACCATCATCATTCTAATTTTTGACTGACACAAAATCAAAATAATTGTGCTGAAACTCATCTTTGTGGTGGAGTTATGACCCTAACCCTAATCCTAACCCTAACTTTTGGCCTCCTTGTGTGGGTGGATTTTTTTTTTTCGTTCCGATCCGCTGGGAATGAGACAGCCACATAACTACATGTGCGCACTAACTGAGACGATCCGAGCTTACCTTGGAGCTGTAAGTACGTGCTGGTGGATGCAATCAGAGTCTGCTCGGGGTGAAAGTAATACCGGAGTACCATTCTGAAGGGTCAGCTTGCCTTGCCGGTGAGATGCACCGGCTACCAGGCCAGGAGTGCGGTGACTATTTACGTCCCATTTACGAATGCCCTACAACGGTTCTGACTATACCATCCGCGATGATCGTGATCGCTACCATGTACTGACCAAACGTAGGATTTTGGTGCTGAAACTCACCTTGTTGGTGGTGGAGATATGAGCGCTTTTGTCTCGCCGTTGGCCGCCATTGTTCGAGCGCTCCATCGACTTCCGGTGGCAGTACCGTCCTTAGGAAAGGCACACGGTGATTCTGACCACACGGCTGTGATCACTGTCGTTCACTGACGCTTACATGCCGAAACTCACCGTGCTGGCTAAGTTGTGAGTGCTGTAATAATGTCTTTTGGTCGCCATTTCTGAGCGTGGATGCCACGTGGCATGTGCGTTAATTGGAAAGAATTGCAATACCGTTCGCGCTACGGCGAGGGGTTGCAACGCGGCTATTATTCGGTATCTCTATCCTTCCTATCATATATATAGCTATCATGGTACTCGTGATAATTGGAACGAACTGCCACGCTTAGCTTGTGCTACCGTTTAACCGCGGCTACCAGGAGTGCGGTTGCCCCTCGATCTAAACTAATCTAAATAATTAATAAACGTTTGACTATTTCCGAATGGCCTACAAAGATTCTGACTACACCGTCGTGATCGCTATGATGCAGTGACACAAAATCAAAATAATTGTGCTGAAACTCACTTTGGTGGTAGAGATATGAACCCTTTTGTCTCGCCGTTGGCCGCCATTGCTCGAGCGCTCTCTTCGACTTCCGGTGGCAGTACCGTTCTTAGGAAAGGCACACGAAGATTCTGACCACACGGCCGTGATCGCTGTCGTTCACTGACGCTTACATGCCGAAACTCACCATGCTGGCTAAGTTGTGAGTGCTGTAATAATGTCTTGTCTTCCTTTTGGTCGCCATTGCTCTAGATCGACTGAGCGTGGTTGCCACGTGACATGTGCGTTAATTGGAACGAATTGTAATCCGCGCTACGGCGAGTCGCTAGTCGCAACCGGGGTTGCAGCGCAACGCGCACGCGGCGGTTTTATTCGGTACTTGAGAGTACTCTAAATGATTTCTGATCTTCCCTATATATAGCTATCATGGTACTCACGTCATGTGTGATAATTGGAACGAACTGTCACACTTAGCTTGTGCTACCGTTTAACCGCGGCTACCAGGAGTGCGGTTGCCCCTCGTATATATATATATATATTTTATTTATTTTTTTTTTTACAACATTTATGCATTAGCAGGTTGGTGCAATGCAATGGTTACACAAATAGCTACATAAGCTAGTCTGGTGTGTAACCTACAGCTAAATTACATAGCAATAAATTGTACAACAAATACAAAAGGACAAAAAACAGATGATAGACTGAACAGAGTGCATAATGTTATGTACTTATAATGCAAGTGCTAGATCTACAAAAACAATGGTGCTGTGAATAATTTAAATCTATGTATGGAATTTGCATGTAAAGCTTCAGGGGGAAGATGGTTCCATACAGAGATTGAACTAGGAAGAAATGACTTTTGGAGAGCAGTAGTGCGAGCATATGGGCAATGAAGAAGAGGGAGTGTGTGAGGAGAGTATCTGCAGCCCCTCACCGCGCGCTATAGTCTCTATCCTTGTTGAGGTAGACCGTTCATGGTTCGTGTCTATCAGTGTGTCTATGTCGTTGACGTTGCAAATTATGGTGAGTTCGTTTGTGGTTTGAATTAAGATCGCGGACTAGTCTTCGGCGCATTGCGCAGAGCGGCGCGCACTAAATAGAATACCAGCCTGAAGCACTATACTAACACACGGAGGCAGTCTCACACAAGCTACTAACAATTTTAAACCACAGAATAAAATCAGAAACATACCTGACAAGTTCATGACTACCACAGCTCATGAGTACCACTCTCGTAGAATGCGGAAGCGGATAGTTTAGACGGACAGCTGCTTGGAACCAGAGCAGGACGCTCGAGTACAAGCAAGAATCACCTTCAAGGACACATTTTAGGCTACACTTGGCTCTGTACTGCCACTGTGTTCATCGGTCAGGCAAAAACTATCCGCTTCCGCAAAGTACAGTTGCTGGACATCCAGAATCTCTCTTTTGGATTGGTGTCCTTCCGTCAGTCAAACTCGGCTGTGGTTCAAATAACTTTCGCCCGAACAACAACAGCTTTAGCCTGAGACTTCGCCCACAAAACGTACAACGACGCCGTGACAGGCACTGGCAGTCTCTACACTTTCCACGACGTCTAATTGACTTCCGCAAAAGGTCAATAGGTTCACGAAAATTGACAGTACAGCCGGAAAACAATACTCGCGCGTACCACGCTAATTGAATTAATACGCGACTAGCCCGCGACCTTAACGCATGACGCAATGACACGCAAAATACGAGCAGGAAGTGATTTACGGCACGACGTACGATAGATATGGAAATTCACAGCAAACTCGTCTATGTGGGGCTCGCTCAGGCTCGCCCCAACTAGTAGTTAACCGAGCACACAGCTAGAGCCATGGCTATCAAGGAAGAGCGCTGTACTGTCTGCCTCAAAGACTTGCCGAAGAGTAGTACGCGAAGGAGACTTAACAGTGAGACATTCCAGAACCCGTGTGGAGACTCACGGAGACGTCCGTATCGCACGCAAATTATCTTCGCTTTGTTTGGACATCAACTGCGTGTAGCCTAGCTATGAAGCTGCTAAGGAGGCAGTCTTGAATCTCCTCGGCCATGTCAACTATAAATCTAGTCACGCGCTCAAAGCGGAAATCGTGCCACAAATTACATGCTGCTTCAATCTGGTTGGTTCTACCAGCATTCCGGCAGAGCCAACAACATCCTGTTCAGAGTCACCAGACCCTTCTTCCTCCCTCCCTCCCCTCCCCTTTCGCCCCGCCCCACTAATCGTCGCAGGAAGGGGCTGGGCCACGCGAGACTACTAGTACGTTCCCAGGCCTTCTCACTCCAGCGGTCCACTATCATGCACGTCACTAGAGGTACTTACTTACTTAATTTCAGCCCCGCCCCCTAACCTTAATCAGGAAGCTAGCATACTCTCTATCTGTGAAGAACACGAACGAATAATGTGGCACTCATTGGTTGTAGTTGCAGCTCTGCTCGCCTCCACAGGTGTACAGGGTCACCAGGAGCGACAAAGTGTCTTTCTGCTTGGACACCACTTTGACCAGTACGACTTCAGTTGCAGTGCTGGTCTGGTTGCAGCTCTCAGAGGACAAGCGCTCTGTTCTCTTCTACGACATCACTAATCAGTCCTTTGCATTTGAAAAGAAATTAATCCTACCCGGTCAGCTTCTGAAATGGTCACTGGATGGAAACTACCTTGTCATAACTCACGACTCCTACGTCATGGTGAGGAGACCAGAAAACAATGCCCATACCAGTAGTGCGGGCATCAAGTTTGGTGGTGGTAGCCTGGGACCGCCTGGCTTGTCTTCTACCAGTGATACCTGCTGCTGCTAGTCAGAAGACATACTTATGCTGTATAAACATCACAACTTCTATTGTACGGATCTGCAGCGGTTTGATGAAGTCAGGTTCCAGGGCATTTGTTTCAGTGAAGAACTGGGTGTATGTACTGGGGGACGGGGACCAGCTGGAGAAATTTGTTGGGAGTAGTACTTGCCTGTACCTCACTGATCACACCAACCCAGATCTCGGGTACGGCAGCACATTTGGTATTCCTATGACGGTTCACGAATCTTTCTGGACAATGGACTCACCTTAACAGCTTCTTCAGACAGTTATACTGACATGCAAATTCATGGAGACTTCAACTCCTCTTATGCACAGTATACCTATACATGGTTTGCCCAGTCAGGTAACTTTCCATACCTCATTGCTGGGTTGAGAACGGACATTTCAGGTACTCTCAACTTTTACTCATGGCCTTACATTCAACCCAACGGCACCAGACCTATACCACTTCCTACTAAGAACGCAATTGGCATTTATAAGAGTGAGCAAGTGCACTGTTGTCTGGAGAACTCCGTCTTAGTCTTCTCTAACTGCTGAATGGAGGGTTCGAGACAGGAATTGCCTACATAGCTATGTGAAATATACAGCAACTGTATTGATAAAGTGACTTTTAGTTAGCTATAGCTACAACCAACTAGCAGTAGGTAGCTACTACAGCTAGTTCATTTTGAATAATATTATATAGAAGTAGCTATTTCATCACTGCATGAACTGCAGTAATAACATGTAGTGTGTTGACAAGAAACTTGAAGAAAGCAGGTTTTCTGAATAGCTAGTTGTAGCATTCCCTGAGTAGCCACCAAAAGTATAGCCCAGTTCACTTTTTAGAAAGGTGCAGTATCGCCGTGCTGAGATTGTACCCCGGGTACTCGTGTGGAGCATTGTCACGGACTCATGTGCAAGCCATGTGACCAAACAAACCGTTCAAACCGTTCGTTCCCACAAGTAGCTAGCTAGCTTTTAGCTACCGGTATAATTATGGACATCTCCTTCCCTAGCCTATGAGTGCACCTCCACTCTTAGTTCAGCCCACTGCATGTTGACCCAACCAGTTTTGGTTAGCTGACTCTCGCCCCAGAATTAGCCTCGTTCCCAGAACAGCCTGGGAACGAGGCTACCCAGAAAAGGACCAGGCATGCAACTTGGAGCAAGCTGATCGAACGATGCCAAACATTGCTTTAACGTCGGGGGGTGGTGGTGGGGGGGGGGGGGGGGGGGGGGGGGGGGGGGCATTTAAGACTGCCAGTGTTGGGAGCCGAATTGGTAGGTCACCACTTGCTGGTCTTGCAGGACAGCCTCTATTTCCAAACAGGGGGCACGGCTGCAAAAAGAACCTGGCCTGCCGGCAAGACTAGCCACTTGCATGACCATGACAAACCACAGCAGTGACTCTTTCCCAACCCGTTCCCATGATTGTGCAGTAGCTAGCTAGCTAGCTATACCAAAAAAACTGTAGACTACTTCTCTTCAATGCCGTTCTTGTGCTGTAAATTTCAGGTTGGCTGTCCAAAACGCAAAATTGAATTTCCAAATTGACCAATCACATTCGGCAGTTTGCCAAATGTGATCAATTTATGTTAGTGTTTTTGTTTTATAGTGTTTTGCTTGTAATATTCCTTCCCTTCTTTATTGTGTATATGCATTGTATGTACATGTACATATCCATGAATGCTAGCCTCGTTCCCAGTCCCACGCCCAGCTTTTCGTCGCTACTTAGTACGGTAAAGCGGGGAGGGCCTGGTACATTTCCTCACGTGAGTGACGTCAAGGGTAGAAGGGGGTAGAAAGACCGGAAGTTTAAGGTTACGGTACGGGTACCCGTTGACCGGAAGTAAAATTTAATTTGCCTGTTTACGGGCAGCTGCATGTTATTTCAGCGATTCCCGTGCGAATTTACTTATCTACGCATTCTACAACTTTTGTCACAGAAAAGGTAATTGAGATGGAAATAGGCATTTATATAACTGCTACTATCATATATCTAGTGCGAGAGCTATGTTTGGGAGTCTGTGTAGGCTGTTGTCCACTGCTAGCGAAGTGAATTGTCGCCACACCCTTCGTTGGACGCCATTTTTTCTGTGTGCTTTGGCTGCTAGCGGGAGATGTTCGGCGAATGACTTGTTCATTTATAGCTCTCGCACTCGAAGTTCATGTCTTCTAGCTGCTTCCTGAAGCTGAAGGTGCAATTCTGCGTGTAACGAGTACAGTTTGTAGAATGCGCTCAGAATTTATAAACGTGTATGGGAGGGGTCAAGGCGTCCATGTAGCCACGCCTCTGCAGGAAGTTCGTCTGTTGAGAAGTAGGCGGGTCTGAATAGGTTCGAGTCCAGCACGCACTTTGTGCTAGGCGCTGTAAGAATTCGGCATGGCTTGCATGAATATTGCTCCAGTTATTGCATGATACGCGGGTACCCGTAACCTTAACGTGGGCGTAGTGGGTCTCAGAACAGCAAGAAGAGCGAAGGTACCAGGTAACACACCACACGTATCTAGCTAGCGGGGGGCGACTGTCATACTCACCGAGCGTTGAACGTGTAGATGGCTGAATAACACGCAAAACATAGCGTCTTCGTTCTGAAAATTTTGCGGTTTTTCAATTACGTCATGCTCACGTGAGGAAATGTACCAGGCCTCCCCGCTTTACCGTACTAAGCAGCGACGTAAAGCTGGGCGTGGGACTGGGTACGAGGCTACATGAATGCAGTGCCTCCCTTTCTTTTACTGTATAATTATGTATTGTATACATGTAGCTACTGTCGTTTTTTTCTGTAGTGCACACATCTTAGGGACCCTTTTTCCTGTGTAAGTATTGTATAGCTATATCCTGTGAAAGCAGGGCCATACTGATAGATAATAAATTTTTGGACAACCGACCTGAAATCCGCAGAAATTCAGAGGCTAACCTGTCTCGTTCCCAGTCCTAGTCGCGATTGGGAATCAGACGATGAACGGTTTGTTTTGGTCACATGACTTGCACGTGAGTCCGTGACGACGCTCCACACGAGAACAACTAGCGGTAG
>OZ007508.1:12927924-13036729 GCA_963931865.1 Axinella damicornis
GCTGGTCAGCACTCATGCAAACATCTTGCTCATCCGGATGCCTACTCGTGTAACGACCTAGAATATCCGCTTCCACGTCCTAGCTGCATCTGCCAGAATTAGATATGGGGGTATTACACCAGTGGGTCTGTGCTAGTCTCATTCCCAGCCCCCCACCAGCTTTTTCTTCCACCTTACGCATACCAGGCTCTCCCCACTTCTCTCTGAACTGCAAGTGACAAACATTAGGGTTATGTGCGCACATGTTGTTCATAAGTCAAACTATAGGACATGCATACCGTAGCTACAATATGCACATACATGTACTAGTACTACATGTAATATATATAGTGTGCACATAATACACTGTACTGTATGCGCAACAGACATGGCACCTACTCATCAGTGTTACTTTGCTGAGTAGCCGCATACAATGTCATGTACATGTAATCTCCTCTCAGGTCATGGTCTGTCCCTATAGACTTGTGTGCCTAAATGGGCATGGTTACAAGTAGAAGTGTTGCAACGACTGCTGGCGCCAACATTGTGATGACGTCGTGTAGGGCAAAAAAATGGTGTTGTGAACAGCAAGTTTGTACAGTGACGGGATTGTGAGCTGGCTCTGAACGCTACCGTGGGCCACATCTAAAATCGCTGCAGTATGACATGTATTGCTAGTTTGCTACTAGCTTTACAACATATGCGAGCCACCAGGTGCATGTGTACATTTCTGCTATCTAGTGCCCTACACAATGGCGGCGAGTATGCAGAAATCGGCCCGTATACATGTAGTTACCAAACTACGCCACGCAGGCATACAGTCTATACACAGACACTCAATGTTGCTCCCTCCTACTCCCTCTCAATGTCGTCTCCTTCCTCTCCCTCCCTCCCTCCCTCCCTCCCTCCCTCCCTCCCTCCCTCCCTCCCTTCCCTCCTTCCCTCCCTCCCCTTCCTCCCTCTCCCTCCCTCCCTCCCTCCCTCCCTCCCTCCCTCCCCCACTCCCTCCACCCTCCCTCCCCCCTCCCTCCCTCCCTCCCTCCCTCCCTCCCCCCCTCCCTCCCTCCCTCCCTCCCTCCCTCCTCCCTCCCTCCCTCCCTCCCTCCCCCTCCTCCCTTCCTCCCTCCCTTCCCTCCTTCCCTCCCTCCCCCTTCCTCCCTCTCCCTCCCCTCCCTCCCTCCCTCCCTCCCTCCCTCCCACCCTCCCTCCCTCCCTCCCTCCCTCCCTCCCTCCCCCCTCCTCCCTCCCTCCCTCCCTCCTCCCTCCCTCCCTCCCTCCCTCCCTCCCTCCCTCCCTCCCTCCCTACCTCTCACCCTCACTGCCTCCCTCCCCCTTGTACAGCTGTCTGCCTGTGTGCAAGGTGCTGTAATGATTCTCTACCCACTCCATTGGTAAGTCTTATGGGTGGAATAATAGTGGCCTTTCATGTAGCAACTCCCAGATCGACATAATTACATGACATAGCACGGCAGTGAGCGTGTTGGTTCAAATCCTCAGTGAGCCCAAGCCAGCCCGAGGGCGAGAGTTTATAAGCTGTATTGCACCCGATACATCATGCACTTCCGTTGTATATTACATGTACATGTTGTACATGTACATTTATTTCACATTGCAAGCATTACGTGTCCCCAGGGTGTAAGTTACACGTGCAGTATGCCATAAACAGGTACACAGTGTGTGAAACCGGTTTAAACATAGCAACATTTGACAACTCTTCAGTTAGAAGGCTCATTGCTGTAGTCTGAATCATGTCATGTGGCACATCACTGAACACTCTGCCATTGACATTCACTTGATTGTGCCATGTTTAGTCAGTGGGCCAGAGGACCTATAACCTAATCGAGATTACTCTCAGCGGTTTACATGTATTTTCCCTCTCTCTGTCCACAGGCAACATATCTTCATCCTATCACACCACCTCACCTCATAGACTACTGCGCGTAAGTCATTAGCCATCGCTAACCAGGAGTTGCTCTCTCTTATGCCATGTGAGGTCTAGTCATTAGCCATCATTAGTCAGGAGTTGCTCTCTCCGTCATGTGCTGTGTGTGAGGTCAAATCATTTGTCAGAGTTGCTCTCTCCGTCATGTGCTGTGTGTGAGGTCCAAGTCGTTATAGCCATCATTAGTCAGGAGTTGCTGTCTCCGTCATGTACATGTACTGTGTGAGAGGGTCAAGCCATCATTAGACAGGAGTTCCTCGCTCCATCATGGCAGACAGAACAGCACTTGGGGCATTGAGCTTGACTATCGTTGTGCTTGTTGCTCCATGTACATGTACACGTATGGTTGATTGACGGTGACAGTGTACATGTATGTGTGAGATTCATCCTTCATCTGGGGGTCAGGGCACGTGGGTCAGGGTATACAGCAACCTGGTCACCAGGTGCACACTTCACCGTGTCATGAAACCGACTTGTTCATTCTTCCAGAGCTCCTATGCCGTTCCTGATGGAATACATTCCTCACTGATGGATGTGAGTGGGACAAGGGGAGGGGCAGTGGGGAGGGTGGGAGGGGGAAGGGAAAAGGAGGTGGCAGAGAGGGGGGGGGGGGGGGGGGGGGGGGGGTGGGGGGGGGGGGGGGGGGGGGGTGGGGGATGAGGGAGGGAGAGGAGAAGTTCGTAGCAAAGCACTGCCTGTACAGGTATATTGTGCGTTGATGGGGAAGTTGAGGAGTAAGTAAAAGGGCCACGGAAAACCTACTCAAAATCTAGCCAGGGGTTCAATCCCTGTCTATGCTATGGCAGTAGCTCAGTGCTTTTGTAAGATACTAGTCATCCTACTAGTGACACACCTCCCAGCCCCACAAGGATTAATGTCTGAGGGTGTTACTCACTGGCTCATGAATGCCCTCAACTCAGACGGTAACCCTCCATCCTACCCTCAGCGTGTTCATCAGATGCCGACGGATGACGTGGTCATCCTGGATGTTGATGAGAGTACAATCGAGTCTCCATATTGCGAGGACCTCCTTTCCCTCCCAGGCGAGGTAAGACTGACCCTGCAGCACATGTCTATCTCAGGCCTCACAACCTCACAATTGTCTGGGATCACTACTTCCTTCCTCCCCCCCCCCCCCCCCCCCCCCCCCCCCCCCCCCTTGTCCCATTACATACGTACTTCCTCTCCCTCCTCTCTTCCCTCTCTCCCCTCCCCTTCCTCCCCCTACCTCTCTTCCATCCCCTTCTCTCTCCCCCCTGCTCTTATCTATACTGCTTCCTTTGTCTTGCCTCCCCTTCCTCGCCTCTCCACTTCCCTGCCTCTCCCATCCTTCCCCCACTCCTTGTACTTCTTCCCGCTTCCACTGTACTCCTCCCTTTGT
Source organism: Axinella damicornis (assembly GCA_963931865.1). NCBI lineage: Eukaryota > Metazoa > Porifera > Demospongiae > Axinellida > Axinellidae > Axinella > Axinella damicornis. Next base: position 12,931,227 of record OZ007508.1, read on the forward strand.
CCTCCTCCCTCACTCTCCCTCTCTCCTTTCTCCCTCCCTCCTTCCCCCTCCCTCCCTCCATTCCCCTTCCTCCTTCTCCCTCCCTCCCTCCTTTCCCCTTCCTCCCAACTTCCCCCTCCCTCCTTCCCCCTCCCTCCCTCCTTCTCCCTCCTTCCCTCTCCCTTCCTCCTTCCGTCTCCCTCCCTCCGTCTCCCTCCCTCCTTCCCCCTCCCTCCTCCCCCCTCCCTCCTTCCCCCTCCCTCCTTCCCCCTCCCTCCCTCCTTCCCCCCTCCCTCCTTCCCCTCCCTCCCTCCTTCCCCCTCCCTCCCTCCTTCCCCCTCCCTCCCTCCTTCCCCCTCCCTCCCTCCCTCCTCCCTCCCTCCCTCCTTCCCCTCCCTCCCTCCTTCCCCCTCCCTCCCTCCTTCCCCCTCCCTCCCTCCCTCCTCCCTCCCTCCCTCCTTCCCCTCCCTCCTTCCTTCCCCCTCCCTCCTTCCCCTTCCCCTTCCCTCCCTCCTTCCCCCTCCCTCCCTCCTTCCCCCTCCCTCCCTCCCTCCTTCTCCCTCCCTCCCTCCTTCCCCTCCCTCCTTCCTTCCCCCTCCCTCCTTCTCCTTCCCTCCCTCCTTCCCCCTCCCTCCTTCCTTCCCCCTCCCTCCTTCCCCCCTCCCTCCTTCCCCCTCCCTCCTTCCTTCCCCCTCCCTCCCTCCTTCCTTCCCCCTCCCTCCTTTCCCTTCCCTCCCTCCTTCCCCCTCCCTCCTTCCTTCCCCCCTCCCCAGGTCATCACCAACCTCAAGCACATTCTGAAGAAGCAATCCTCAGCGTACGGCGCCACGGTCGCCCGAGCCTTCATGCTGGCCCAAGTTTCCATGATCGGAGGGTACAGGAGTGCACTCAAACTCAGACAGGGCGAGAAAGAAGTCACATTTGATGAGGATGCGTAAGTGACCTACAGTGTACAGGTAGGGAGATAGATTCTCCATTTAGTATCCTACGTTGAAGGACGTCAACAGTGACTACTCTGATCTGAGAGACGATCTGAAGTTGCGCACGTGTAGCTTACACACAATGTAGATATTCCAGAAGACGCTCACCAAGGGGCGCTGTACACTTGTTGTGGAGGGTGTCTAGCCTCATTCCCACATCTCCTGTGATCCTATGCAGCATGCAAGATGCATGCAGTTGTAGCAGACTAATACACTAGGTATCTTGGGCTATAATTATGAAGCTGGGATTTTCACTATATTGGGATCAGCATGAATGGACTATTCCAATGATTTCCATTTTGCTGTCGGTTGAATTAATCTTATCAAGGTTGACCCGAAAATCTATGGATCATAGCCCTTGGCTGACTGCAATTTTTGACAACAATGTGACTTGAGTTTAAAATCATGTCAAGGGCATCATTTGACAGCTCTTTTATGCAGACTACAATGGCACAATTCCTAGCTTCAATGCACCTAGTGCAGCGTTCTCTTCCAAGTAGTCTATTCCCAATACCAACTTTGGTTCGTTCATATTTTGGCAGAAATGGCACACAGTCACCCTACAGAACAGGAGACAGTGCTGTTTCCTATTTCCAAAATTGGCATGTCACAATGTGCCATGATCGAAAGAGAATGGTTTCCAAAATGTGCCAACTTTGGCACAAAAACGTACCTCGCTCACTGTGCTCTTCTTGCAATGTACATCCTTGTCAGAGTCTGTCAGACTACATGTGCAGTACCTCGCTCACTGTGCTCTTCTTACAATGTACATACTTGTCAGACTACGTGTACAGTACCTCCATTGCTAATACCGTAGTTGCACATTATTAAGCGTACAGTAGCTCACTTATAAGTGCATAATTGCTGTTAGTTTGACTCTTGTTGCAAGCTACTCATATTAAGCGCTGAAGTCTTCCAGAAATTCTGCCATTTTCGATCCTACGAACCTGGAAAAGCTGTATAATTCCAAATGAAGCGAAATTTAAGTGCATCTCGTATTTGGTACACATTTCCTTCCTGTGGAGAATTAATAGACAGTACTTTTTGTGTGATTGTGTATGTTGTACGCACTACTCACACCTTAGTCCCCTCATTGCACATTCATCTGCCTCCTCCCACAGCTTCCTGAAGTCCCGGCCCAACATGGAGGAGTTCCTGGGACAGCTGCTCCACTTCCAGCACTTCCGCCAGTTCATCAACGGCCGCATTGACAAACTGAAGGGCCGGACCATTGAGAGAGACCTCTTTGACAATGAGGTGCTCGCATACGAGGAAGGTGAGGATTTGTTGTTGTTGTTGTTGTTGTTGTTGTTTTCGTGGAATATGAGTGTGGTACATGTACAGCAAAGTATCTGTGTATTTTATATGTTGTGACACTCAGAGCCTGGAAGTACAAAATTAATGTAGTAGTCACACACAATCATTTATCAACTAGCAGGACCCTGCCCGTTGGGCGGTATCCAGTCCCGTCAACCAGCTCTAGACCCCTCACCAGATGGTAGTGTTAGCGTTGCAACCCATTGCATTATGGCATCCATGAGCAGATGCTCACGCAATCACAATGACCTCACTGTTTAAAATACTACTGTGCTACATGTACATGTATATACATGCTCAGAAGCGTGACGTAATTTATTGACAATTTATATATTTATATAGTGACGCGCGACCTTCGTACTTTAATTTATTTACTGAACTCGAACTCCGTGAGGAATGTTCGAGAACATTGGGCTGGAATCCAGCTGGGGCTGCAAGCGGATGCATGCAATCGGGGAGCAGCAGTCGAAGCGGACGCAATCGGGCGAGCAGCAGTTGAAGCGGACGCAATCGGGGAGCAGCAGTTGAAGCGGACGCAATCGGGGAGCAGCAGCTGAAGCGGACGCGATCGGGAGCAGCAGCTGAAGCGGACACAAGCGGCGAGCAAGCAGCAGCAGCTGAAGCGGGCGCAATCGGGGAGCAGCAGCTGGAAGCGGACGCAAACGGGGAGCAGCAGTTGAAGCGGATGCAATCGGGCCCAGGAGCTGCAGCTGATTCGAAGCGGACGCAAGCGGCGAGCAGCAGCTGAAGCGGACGCAATCAGGGGGCAAGCGGACGCAATCGGGGAGCAGCAGCTCTGCACAGAGAGCTGTCCGGCGCCGGATTACTCACGAACGAGGGGGAAGTAGCTGAGCGAGCGAAGGGAGCGAAACTACTTGTATTAGACTAATATTTAGGCCCCAGGTGTACATGTACATTCACATTGACATTCCTATGCAGTTCTGATGTTTGTTTTGCATGCTTGCTTTCAGTGTGGAGGAACACATTGGTTTGTCAACAGAATTCGGGGTCCCATACATGTGTGTAGCTGCTAGTACTGTGTTCTCTCTTCACTTGCAGAGTTGAAGGGCAGTGCCCAGGAACAGATGAAACTTGCCTTCCAGAAATTTGCAGCTTCAACAGTGGTATGCTTTGTGTCTCATTCCCAGGCTGTGTTTGTCATTGCCAGCCTGTTCTAGGCCTCATTTACTTTAGCCTTGTTCCCAGACTATGTCCTAACACAGCCTGGCAATGACGCCTAACAACCTGGGAATGAGGCCTAACACAGCCTGGGAATGAGGCCTAACACAGCCTGGCAATGACGCCTAACAACCTGGGAATGACGCCTAACAGCCTGGGAATGAGGCCTAACACAGCCTGGGAATGACGCCTAACAGCCTGGGAATGAGGCCTAACACAGCCTGGGAATGAGGCCTAACAGCCTGGGAATGAGAACACAGCCTGGGAATGAGGAGGCCTAACACAGCCTGGGAATGAGGCCTAACACAGCCTGGCAATGAGGCCTAACACAGCCTCGGAATGAGGCCTAACACAGCCTGGCAATGACACCTAACAGCCTGGGAACGAAGCCTAATACAGCCTGGCAATGATGCCTAACACAGCCTCGGAATGAGGCCTAACACAGCCTGGGAACGAAGCCTAATACAGCCAGGCAATGAGGCCTAACACAGCCTGGCAATGACACCTAACAGCCTGGGAATGAGAACACAGCCTGGCAATGAGGAGGCCTAACACAGCCTGGGAATGAGGCCTAACACAGCTTGGCAATGATGCCTAACAGCCTGGGAATGAGGCCTAACACAGCCTGGCAATGATGCCTAACAGCCTGGGAATGAGGCCTAACACAGCCTGGGAATGAGGCCTAACACAGCCTCAGAATGAGGCCTAACACAGCCTCGGAATGAGGCCTAACACAGCCTGGGAACGAAGCCTAACACAGCCTGGCAATGAGGCCTAACACAGCCTGGCAATGAGGCCTAACAGCCTGGGAATGAGAACACAGCCTGGGAATGAGGAGGTCTAACACAGCCTGGGAATGAGGCCTAACACAGCTTGGCAATGACGCCTAACAGCCTGGGAATGAGGCCTAACACAGCCTGGCAATGACGCCTAACAGCCTGGGAATGAGGCCTAACACAGCTTGGCAATGACGCCTAACAGCCTGGGAATGAGGCCTAACACAGCCTGGCAATGACGCCTAACAGCCTGGGAATGAGGCCTAACACAGCCTGGCAAAGAGGCCTAACAGCCTGGGAATGAGAACACAGCCTGGGAATGAGGAGGTCTAACACAGCCTGGGAATGAGGCCTAACACAGCCTGGCAATGACGCCTAACAGCCTGGGAATGAGGCCTAACACAGCCTGGCAATGACGCCTAACAGCCTGGGAATGAGGCCTAATTGGGCCTCATTCCCAGGCTGTGTTAGGCCTCATTCTCTTGCAGTCTGGGAACAAGGCTAAAGTAAATGAGCGGATGATTTGTTTATGGTTTGACCCAGAGTGTCTTGTTGCTTCACAGGAAGGAAGCAAGAAACTGACTAAGCAGGTAGGCAGCAATGCACTCACTGACAGTCTATGTACCTGTACCTGTAGTTCACTGTATAGATGCTGATACGTGTGTGTGTGTGTGTGTGTGTGTGTGTGTGTGTGTGTGTGTGTGTGTGTGTGTGTGTGTGTGTGTGTGTGTGTTTGTGTGTGTATGTATATATACATGTGTCTTCACCCGACCCTATTCATTGATATGTGTAGTTGTGGTTGCCATGGCAGAGTAGGCCAAGCACAAACTGTTGTGACAGTAATTTTACTATTGAAACTCTCCTTGGTGGTGAAGTTATGAGAGCATCTTTGTCTTCTCATTGACCGCTGTTGCTCGCTTCGGCAATACATGATGTGTAATGTGTGCGCTAATTGAGTAAACTAACCACTTACAAGCAGCATTTCCAAACGGTCCATCGTTTCACTTGGTGACGTTTGATCCCCTCACAGGCCAAGCAGAACTACAAGATACTGGACAAAAACTTTAAGAGCATGATGAAGGAAACCAAGCGCCAATGGCAGGGAATGAAGTCGGTAAGTTGGGTTTGATATTGGTAATTGCAATTATGTGTGAGCATTACCATTAATAGCATTTGGATGGAGTTTCATGATAGCTACATGTATGCCACGTGTAGATTCAAACAGCTTGATTATTGTATCCATACAATCACGCTTTAGGTTTTGATTGTACAGTTCTCTGTAACAACGTTGACATTTCTCAATATGTGTACTGGAACGTTGACATTTTCTCAACAATCGTCAACATGTGTACCTGAACTCGTTGCCATGATACTATAGTGCGCATGCAGGCTAGCTAGCATGAGATCAACATCAAAGCTGTGATCACTGCCATTGCCGTCATGATGCTCAGAGATAATAGTCATGCAGGGAAGATGCATGCAAGGGAACATACTATTAGTGAATTAAGTTGACCTACACGTAGCTACCTAAGTTAGCCTCGAACCCAGGCGCGGATAATCATGTGAATGCAACTGCTCCTTGCATGCCCTGCACGCGCATACATATGCACTTCGCTCAGGCTCGCCGTCCAATGTCCTGCATTCCACTAGTAGTGAATTGATGGAGGTACTCCAGTTAATGCACACTTGGACTTTTTGTGTATCAATTGTTATAAGCATGGCATCATTTCCATGGAGGTATCTTTCTTCTTCTGGAACATCATGCACAGGATCAAAAGGCTGATTACCGTGGGCACACCATAGAGAACTCGGCGCTGGTAGCAGGCCAGCTCCCAGAGAACAAGGCCAGCACACTTCCCGATAGTCGGAGGCTCTCAAACATGCAGTCAGCTACAAGCTCACTACCAGCCAGCGCAGAGCCCCTTAAGGTACAGTACTCATGACCTAAAATGCATGCTCAGCAACATCAGCTAATGGGTCTAGCCATCTAGCATTCACCCTGGGTGGCGACAACAAAGACGGAGACAGCTATGGACCTTGCTGCTGTGGTCGGTGACGTACCTGCTAGACTGCTTCAGCTAAGGCTGACTCACAGTTGCTGTGATGTGCACAAGTGTACATGTATGTTTAGTGTCATAATTTCTGTGGCCTACTATGCTCATTGCCTGGTCACATTCTGATGACAGTCATGTGAATGCAACTGCTCCATGCATGTCCTGCACGTGCTTGCACTTCGCTCAGGCTCACCCTCCAGTGTCCTGCATTCCACTAGTAACCATCCTTTTCTCTCAACAATCCTCCTTCCTCTCCACACCATACCCTCCTTTTTCTCCTCCCTTCAGTCCCGCAAACCACCCCCCGTGATCCCCTACCAGAGGCACTTGGAGGGCAAGCGGAAACTGGCAGAAAGCCTGCGACAGAGTGGCATCATCCCTGATGCTTCAGACCGCGACAGAGCAAACTCCCTCTCACAAGTCCCAGTCGGGATCCTTCTCAATTTCACCCCGCCCGATACCCCAAGGTCAACTACAAGTGCTGATCAGTCCTCGCTGGATCGCTCAGAACGAGCTAGCCTAGACAGCAAGGGGTCAAACGAGGCAAGCATATCCTCAGGGGAGGTAGCTACTGGAAACCTCGTGGATCTCTCTACATCAGGTACAAACACTAAAAGAGTTAACTTAATTAATTACTCTTGTGTGCTGTTTAATTCACACAAGTACAGATGTTTGCAGGTCACTTGTCGCGTGCAGGAACGGAAGGATTTTGAACCGTCCAATGAAATAATTTTTCACACGTGACCATGGCCCAAGGCCAGGCTAGCTAGAATAATAGTACTGGTAACGCTAGCACTCGTGGCTAAGGGATGGTGAGACATCTCCAGTTTTTGCCAAACCCACAGCAAAATGTGAGTCCTCAAAATATACAGCGAGAGGACCGTGCAGCAATACACAGAATGGTTTACAGTTACAGGAAATGTGAGCCCTTCCGTACTGAAGAACGGCGCAGCTCGATTGCTGAGCGAATGTGACGAATCAACATCTTGAACGAGTTCTGAAGCTACATCTTGAACGCGCCTAGTTGCACTGATTCTATGGCAGTCACATGAATTTCGGTCATTTCATTGGACAATTCGAAATCCTTCGTTCATGCACGCGACAAGTGATCTGCAAATATCTGTATACACTAGACCAAGAGAGCTTTTGGTGACCTTGCTGTGTTGATAACCTTTGCACTTCACTCTCTCTCCTCCTCATTACATCACCACCACCCCACCATCGCCACCACCACCACCACCACCACCACCACCACCACCACCCTTCCACCATAACCACAATCACCACCATCACCACCACCTCCGCTACTATATACCACCATCACATTACCGTTACCACCATTGCTCACAGATGGGAACCCTGCTAGACAAGCCAAAGTTGGTGAGAAGAATGGTCAAGACAGCGACACAGAATCTGCCTCCACCATTTCCACGTACAGCAGTAGCGATGAGGAGGGCAACAGACAGGCCAACTGGGAACAGTTTGATGACAGACCACCCCTCCCCCCTCCCAGATCAGAACTGCATCACCTCTTCTCGTCCCAGAGTAGCGTAGGACCCACCCCAGTAGACACCCCGCTGGAGACCCCTCTGAGCAGTACCAACCCCTTCCGGCCAGCACCAGTGGCTCAGACTAATCCCAACCCATTTGTATCCTCGGATACAGTTGTCACGGATTCACCCTCGGATGATTTCAGCACTTCGATAGCACAGGCTCTGTTTGATACCTCCAAGAGGCGAAGTGATCCTTTTGCCGCCACGGCCTTGGCCACTATGAGCCGTGACATCTACAAGACGATTGGTGAAGAGAGTCTACCCAACCCCCTCGTTCCAACCTCGTCTAGTGGAAACATGACTAGACATTTTTCTACCGCATTGCCAAGGAGCTCTCCACATGTGATCCCAGAAAGAAGATTCAGCGAGAACACTCTGGGCGTCATTTGCACACAACCTAACAGTGCAGGCAGTACTCCAAACTTATCAGTCGTGCACCCTTCAAACAATGCACCCACATCCACCAGTGCAGGAAACAGTCCTGTGATGTCACAGAAGCTGGCAACAACAGCAGACACTGCAAGAAACTTTCACAATACCCCTGCCTCACAAAAATCATCAACAGCAACAGCTACCCTCAAAGACGTTGCACAAAACACCGACATTAAACCGTCACCTATACCAAGTCCTAAGAAACCGCCCCCACCTATACCCCAGCCGTATTCTGGAGGAGCTGTAACCTTCTATCGAGAGAGGCAACAAGGATCCCATCAGGACTTTAGAAAGACTGTTAGTAGTAATGGTGACAAGACTGTCAATAGCCACGCATATGACCCATTTGGGGGAATATTTGGGGATGGTGGCATGCATGCTTATGCCAGTGTAAAGGGAAACAGTAGCACAACAAACTGTGCACAAAGCAAGGAGTCCCCACTTGTATGATTATGAAATGAGGCAAGTTTTTAGTATTGTGAAGTTTGTATTATTATGAAGTGTGTCTATGTAATATACAATGTTCCTCGGCACATTTACATCAACATTTGCACCAATACAGAGATGTATAATAATTTTTGTTGTCATTTTTGTTGTTTCAATGTTGTTTTTTAAACATGCAATGAGAGATGGCAAGTAGAGTGACCAGAAACATCACTGAAATTGTGATGTAAGAAGTGTTATGGTGGCAAAATACTGCCTTTTCATAGCGCCAAATGTCGTCATAATACTTTCTGCTTCATCATGTGACTTCCAGCAATGTCCTCTGTTCGAACGTTCGTCACCAGAAAGGGAGTGACAGGGGAGGTGGATATTCAGCAGGAAGTACACTGGCCCTGGCCCTAGGTTACCTAACCCATTGCTACTTCCTGCCGGACCAATATCCACTTCGTTTCTTATACGGTGGCATTTTCGTTCCCAGACCATTTTTCGCAGAACGAGACTAGCATTTTATGGCACGCTCTTAGCGCGTGGGAGAGCCTGGGAACGAGGTTAGATTGGAGCACCGTGTACGTGTATGCACAAAGAAGTTTTGTTTCAGCCCTGGGCCGTACGGTACCTCATCCCGACAAAACAGTAGGAAACGCCAAACGCTCTCCTCTCTTCATGCTCACAGCAAAACAGTCACGCCGCCGCGACTACTAAACAAGGGCGGCGTTTATTTCTTTCAGCCCTTCTGATCTGGAGGTGCAGCTATTACTCCGGTCCTGGAAAACGGTAACTCAGCCTAGTCTCGCGGCCGTGGCGAGAGTCTGGCCCGTGAGACTAGTGCCATAGCTAGATATCATGCTTGTGTACCAGCCCACTACTCCAGTCGTGTAAGATGTCCCCCTGATAATCCACACTGCACGATTAGTTGCCTCGCTTTCTGGCCGCGCCGCTCGCTGCGCTCGGCAATTATAGAGCATTTTCATCACGTGATCAATTCCCATATATTAACGTATGCGCCGCTATCTCGGTAGTATGTTAACAATGGGCTATTCCAGATAATAACCCCATTGAGGAGGGTAATTGTGTCTTGAGGGGGTAGCTGGGCTAATGAAGTCTTGAGGGGGGTAAAAGTGCATTTTGTCTGGAGGTGCCAAACCAGATTTTAACAATGTCCTGGGTAAACAAGTTTTAACAATGTCTCAGTGAGGGGTAAATCCACCTAATTATTGGTAAAATGGAAAAGTACTCCTCAATGGGGGTGTACACCTATTAGCCCAATGGCAGTGTGCACAGTATTGATTGAAAGCACCCCCCGTTAGCAGTGCAAACGTGCATTCGCGTTTGCCAAGATCATCACAGAAGCTACTATCTTGTTGTACACCACCAGAGCCGCTTTCTTCCATATAGCTACTTTTGTATTCTCACAAGTGTGCCGTCCGACATGAAAAAGCTCTATTCCAAACACTCCCTGCAGACGACCATTAATTAGACCCAACGTTCGTGGCGCATGCAGAGAAGGGAAAGGGACGTCTGGTCACTATGGACAGGTTTTCGTGGACGACACCGGAATGTTGGCAGTACCAATGAGATTGAAGAATATTCCTTCCATATTGGTCACATGATCTGATTCAAACAAGAACAAGAACAGATTTGCGAGCTACTGGGTTCGAATCCCACTGAAGTTATAGTAAGGGTGGTTTGACTTAAGAAAGGAACTTGCCCTTCCAGAAAAACAAGTTTGAGCGATACCATTTATGGTAACTCAAGCATGTTTAGTGATGATGTCATTACCCCATTGATGTGGCTCAGGACCTGCATGAAAATCTTCTGTATTGGAGATGCAGCATTTATCAAATCAGAATGGACTGAACTGAATGAAATAGCCCAATGCCCCCCAAATAGAAGTCCCCCCAGACATTTTATCTCTGGTGTAAAGTGTCCCCTCATGTAATGCCAGTGTTTATTTTAAGGGCCTTTAGGTGGAGAACTTCCCCAACTTGAATTACCTCCATAGCTGAGTACAGTCAAACTTCCCAGTACATCAGCTATAGCACAGGGTATTGGAATTGAATTTGTGGACTTGTTGGAATATTCTGTTTAGTGGTGTGAATGGGAATAGATTCACATCCATGTCACTAAGGCATGGAATTGAATTGGAGCTTAAGCATGAAAGTTCCGCAACAGGGCAAATTAGTGCATGTGACATGTACACTAAGAAACGGAGCTGGAGTGGCCAACTATGGTCAAAAATATGGTGTATAACTGCACTATCCTAGTTTCTCGTGGAATTGTGTGGAACTGGGCGAATGTGGAATTTATACAGAATTGTGTAGACTTAATAAGGAATTGAATTGAGTGGTGAGAAATTGAATTGGAATGTGACCTGGAAGTGAGTAATTGCACAGGAAATTATTAGGTGGATTTGAACAGAATGATCCCACTCTAGAGCTTCAATTCCAATCAGCAGCCCTTAATTGTTGAGACAACTATTGGCTCTGCTTGTTCAGGCCAGAACTGTGCCCCATATCTTTATGTGTACGTGAGTGAGTGAGTGCACTGAGATGCAACTGCATGAGCCTAGTTGTAGCAATCTCCTTCTCTTTTTACAGTGATGGCACAGATGTTGACTCAGAGGCAGCCCAAGCAGATTCTGGAAGAGCTAGACAGACTTCTGGAAGAAAACACACTTTCACCATCGTATACCGACAGTATGAATGACCCTGATTATACCCTTCAGCATAAGCAAGTGCAGAAGGCCTGCAACAAGAGCGTGAAGAATGACATCAACTACGTTGTGGAACAAGCCAGTAAAATGATCGCAGCAAACAAAAGCAGTACCTTCTGTCTGGGCAGCATTGGTTGTGGAGATGGAGGTTTTGACAAGGAAGTTCTCACACAGTTGCTGGAAAAGTATCCAAACCTAGATCTACACTACATCGGGGTGGACGTGAATGAGATGTCCTGTCAGATAGCCCGAGAACAACTTAGTCCTTTGAAGGGTGTACGATTTGAGATTTTGGCAAAAGATTTTCAGCACGTAAGTCCTGCTGATATTGAACCTTGTGATTTGTTAATCGCAGTTCATGTTCTTTATTATGTTGCTTCTCTCAAGACTGCGTTGTCATGTGCTTTGAAGGTGATTAAACGAAGTGGATGCCTCATGATAATCAACGCCCACCGAGATCAACTGAATGAGATTGCCTATCGATTTTGGCTTCAGGAACACAAGAGACCACTATGGTATACGCATGATATTAAAAATGTTCTAGAGGAAATGGGCATCACTTACCATCTTCAGGCTTCCAGTGGGCCATTCATTATCTCACAATTTCAAAGCCCTTCAGATCTTTATCTGCTTAACTTCTTAGCTCATGCGAAGCTAGATCGCTACCCACCTATAGTTGCTCAGAAATGCATTGAATACTTTTACTCAATTGCAGAGGGTAAACCAGAAATGCTTTTACTGACTCAGGAAGCAGACATTTTTTATATCGCAATATGATTTTGAGCACTGGGTTTGTAAACAGCATGCATACACATCGTATAGCTACATATGATCTCCATTATTAATTTTTGAAGTAGAAAATAGTTGCTGGTGTATTTCTGTACATACCCCTAAAAGCCTTTGTCAGCCAATTCTGTACTACTTTTACTTTTAAGTTCTCTATTTTTGTAATTGCAAAGGTACAACCTTGTATTAGCAATGTGCTATTCTTTGCCATTGTTTGTATAAATTATTACCGAAAAAGTAAAACAAAGACCCAACCCTCATTCTACCTGTGGAGTGTAAGGCTGGCTCGGTCATGCTTGTGCAATGTCTAACATATATTGTAGGCTAGTTGTGTCCAAAGAGCTGGCTACTTGCATTCGTCTTTAGGGCTAACGTTCTTGCTGGAATTTATTTCTCCAAGCTAGCTAGCTAGCAACATACTAGAACTGAATTTATTATCGTAGAACTGTTAGTGTATAGCTCAATTCCCCCAATCCTCTCAGTTAACCTCGGTTGCAAGGCTAACTGCTTGGTGGTGAAGTTGTGAAGCATCCTCTGGTACAACTAACATGCCAGCACATCTACTTTGCTTCAGCTCTACCTCTCCTGCATAAGACCTGATCTGGAGTATGCAGGACTAGCGGCGGTTTGGTCCCCCGGGCCCATCAAAATGTTTAATAAACTCATTAGAATCAGTCCATAAATTTACTCTTCGAGTTTGTTCCAAGCAGTGGGATACTAACTACCACACTCTGCTTGCCAATCTATTGAATAGACGACAGCTCCTACGATTGTGCTTCCTGTTTAAATGGTACTTACAGTCTACTTGACCCATCACCTATTGAACTAAGGCAGCACCACCACTATTCTAGGTCACACCATCTCACTCTTAAGGTGCCATACGCTCACTCAAATGCTTACTACCATGGCCACTCGTTCTTCTGCGATACCCCCCATCATTGGAACTCATTACCACTGGACATAGTTGCCTCCTCAAACAGTGAACACTTTAATAAAAGGAACCTGTCACTATAATTATAATATAATCGTTAATTGCATGTACTAGTACTTATGTTATTGTGTAATAGTTATAACTTTTATATTTGGGTACACACTTGGTATTAGCTCTTGCTATTTTTGTGTATCCTTGCCACCGGCAAAATTGTTATAAATATAAAACAGCAGCAGCTACCCTCAAAAATGTTGCACGAAACACCGACATTAAACCGTCACTATAAAGGGAAATAACAGCACAACAAACTGCACAAAGCATGATGGCAAGTATTGTGAAGTTATGAAGTGTGTCTATGTAATATACGATGTTCCTCAGCTCATTTATAATACATCAACATTTGCACCAATACAAGATGTATAGGTTTTGTCATTTGTGTTGTTGTTTTGTTGTAACAATGTCATGCAATAAGTGATCAGACCAACTATAGTTTGCCACATGCCTTTTCCTTTTCACTACCAGTTCCCTTCCTGGAAATGCACGGGTGGCACGAATAGAATCCGTCAAGGAGGCAAGTAGAGTGACCAGAAATGTCTATAGTGATGTGAGGTGTTATGATGGCAGTTCCTTAATTCCTCCTCTGATAACCATTACCTAGCACATCTAATCATCCTAGCCTTGTTCCAATTACGAGCGCCTGGGAATGAGGCTAGTTATCATCCCTACATTGTTTCTTTACTATTTGCCGTTCTGCTACCCCTACATCCATTAATAATTTTGCGTCTTTTCTTTTCAGCAGCAGGCACACGTTTGAGATGAAGTATGACATCACAGAGTGTAGAAGTGCTGGCAGCTACTCCAAACTTATCAGTCGGACTTTGGAATCAAATTTAGTCTGCCAAGATGAAATTGCAAGTTAGAATCAAAATTCTAAGCCTAGAACCTAATTTGGAAATTGGAACCAAACGTTAATTTGTTGAAGAAGTGTAGGCAATGATGCATGTGTCTCGTTATTCAAAGTACGAGAAGTTTCGAATTTAGGTGGTGGTGCTGTTGCCAGTTAATGTGACATCACAGGACTGCATGCTTCGGGTGGGTGTATACGACTGATAAGTTTGGAGTTACATGTAGTAGCTACTACATGTACCAGCACTTAGGTTGCATGCAAATGACACCCAGATTGAGTGTTCTCGGTCAATCTTCTATCAGTGATCACATGTGGAGAGCATGCAGCAGGAATATTAATGCTGGAAGCTGTTGACGTTAAAGTATACCAAGTATACAATCGGAGGACAACAGCATGCAGAGTGTTAGCTTTGTGCATTTTTGTTTTGGGCTAAGGTGCTTTCTATTTAGCCGCATTCCAGACCACAGGCTCTGCCTAAGCTTTCTGTCGCATAGCCTATAGGAACATGGCAGTTTCCAGTCTGGATGCTGAACATTAAATCTAATAGGTCAATCGTCATAATAATTATTATACATGATGTAAATTTGAAGCTAGAAAGTACAAGCATGGCAGCATTTCAACAAAATTATGCAGCAAATAAGGTCACTGGAGTAGTTCTATGTAATACTATGTGCATGCAAAAAAATAGAGTTTCACAAATCTAGCAGGATGAGGGGTTAGATGTTGAAGCCGTGGGAGCATCAGGATTCACACACTGGTAATCGTTAGAACCTGTGACTAGACTATCGGTAAGCCTCTGGACTACCCGGTTGATAGCAGCGTTAAATTCATCAATGCTTCGGTAGTTGAAAATACCGTTAATCAATGATGACTCAGTGATGCAGTCAAGTTCAGATTGGAGAACCCTGTTACCAATGCCAACTGCGTAAGTGTTGACACCAGCATGATTGTGAAGGCATTCGACCTCTCTGCAAATTTCACGAGTTGGGTCATTAGATCGACCATCGGTGATAAACACAACATCAATGCAATTGGCAGAAGGGTCGAGACCGCAGCTCTGGCTAAGAAGAAAATTGCATGCACATCGGGCTGCTCCTGCGGTATGAGTATTTCCACCTCGATATTGGATGTTCTGAATTGCTTGGGCAGTATTGGCTCTTTCATGACATGTATTGCCATGGCAATCGAAACAAAATTCCAAGTGGTAGTTGTGATTGAATGTCATCACAGCAATTTTCACAGGCCTGCACACCAGTTTAACAAACTTGCTAATGCTGTTTTTCACTTTTCTGAAGTTGTCAGTTCCAATGCTTCCAGATGTATCAAGGAGGAAAAGGATGTGCTGAGTTCCATCGGGGTGGCAGTTCCTAGTTTGACGCCGGAATCGATGATGATGCTTGTCCCATTCGAATGGTAGTGGATCCTCTGCCAGAGATCTTGGGAGGTCTGAGGAATGCTGTTGATAGCTATAGTGAGGGTACCTCTCCTCCTGTAATGACCGTTTTCCTGCAATAAAGTAGTGGATCATTTAACTGGGCAAGTACAAAAATGGAGTCACTTAAATTACTAATATCTATACTAGACATGATCAGTCCAACATAGGCATAGGTAATTCAAAGCCCAATAATCGTTAGCTACCTTAGTCTCGTTCCCAGACCCAAACAACCCCAGCGAAGATCGCTTGCAGTATCCCGCGAGATACTGCAAGCGATCTTCGCTGGGGTTGTTTGGGTCTGGGAACGATACTATAGCTACCTAGTGCCGTGACATTTCGCCTACCTCGTGACTCAACGTAGTTCTGGCATACTGCAGAATTTTTTAAACAAGCCGGCGCAGTGTCGACAAGGTACGCCGACTCCACGATGGGTATAAATGGCAGTGCGCCTGGCCGTGCGCCCATTGGTCTTGCCGGTACTGGTCCTACAGGTGCTGGTCGTGGTCTTGTGTTGCCAGTAGATGAGTAGTCATGGCCTGTGCTTCCAAGGCCAAGTGCCATGATAAGTCGGTCTTCACGATCAGGCATACCTGCATGGGGATGACATGATTATAGTTGTGAGTGCATATCGTATGACGTATGTAGACAAGAGAGCATTGACACGGACATATAGACCCGTGTATACGGATTTCCGCGTTACATGAACTCACAGATTGTTCTCCTCTCGGTGCTAGACTGGCAACCCTGTCCAATGGCAGACTGCGTGCGTGTCTCGTTGTAGGCTTCACCGCTACCGCACTGTGCAAGAGGGACACGTGCGACGCTATTGGGCACGGCCTCCCAAGCAGACCAATTTGAGTACGAACAGCTGCAGTGCGTGAACAGACTTGGCAGGACGATCCGGAGCTGGGAGGAGCAGCTTAGCCGCAGTGCACTGCTAGCTCCAGTGCGAGCGAGGGTCAAGATGCAGGCAATGGCGAGCAACTTTTGCATTCTCGGTCTCGTAAAGTCTCCAATTCAATGCCGCAAGCAGCCCCGCCGGCGCCTCTTTTATATTCACTGCTTGTGTTTACGTTTGATGAACGTTATCATAACTTTTCTTACATCACTACTGCACTCGGTACTACCTTCTGAAAACGAAAGACATGCAATCTTTATCTTATCCATTAAAATATTGTGGGATCACGAAACTTTGGTATCATAACTTTTCTTACATCACACCGCACTCTGTACTTACATTGTAGTATTATAGCTCACTTTTCTGACATCACCACTGCACTCTGTACTCATAATAGCTATATAGGTAATGTTTCTGATATCACCACTCTGTACATGTACTTCTTTGGAAATGTTTGTTTTATATGTATACGTCAGGACACCATGTATTCTGTACTTCTCCGAGTCTGTGTATTGTGTAGGGGGGGGGGGGGGGGGGGGGGGGGGGGGGGGCATGTGCCCCCCAATTTTTACCTCACACCTTAGTGACCTCACATCCATGTTCCAACATGTTCGAATTCCTACGCCACTGTAGCTACTGTTTCATTTCATCATGGCACCTGCACATGCATCAACCTGTCATGTAGCTACCTACCTCCTTTTGTCATGCTACGTATACGGAGATTGCAATTCATTTTCTGCACATGGCATGCACCAACCATTGAAGAATTCAAATCTTCAGTGAACAGTGTGTGAACAATCTCTGGAGAAGGACAAACCATACACTAGCTATTGCCTACGCATAAAATCCGTATTTGAGGATGGTGGCATTGCAGATCACAATACTCTCTCTCTGATGATTTTGCTGCATGTGTCTCAATAGAACTAGCTAGAGGTGGAAGTGCATGCTTGGTTTCCATATACATGTAGTAATGTAGTAGCTAGCTACTTGGCCATGCATTTAGTTTTAGCTAGCAAGAGTATGTGACCTCCAAGATAGAGATATAGAAGTTTCTACAGCTAGCAAAGGACAATTTCAGGTCCCAAATAATATTGTTCCCTACATATATAGTCATAATACATTTCGCAGAACCTCCGGAGACGAGGGCAACCTCTCTACAAATAACAAAACACCTGGATTAATAGCTACATCATAATACGTCAGTCAGCACAGATCCAGCAATGCAGATATCTGTTTTGATCCCACTGTGCATGTTTAGAATAGAGCTTTTAATTTCTGTGAAACAAACTTGCTTATTCGTACACTATAGATTATTAAAGCCACATGCCCATTCTGCACAGGAAGGGAACTGGTGGTGGATCTAATGAAATGTCCCAAACTGATCATTTTAAGACCAAAAACAAAACTAATTACATCTCCGGCCGTACTGGAGCAAACGTTGAGGTAAATGTGCTGAGGAACATTGTATACGACTAGCTACCTAGACACACTTCATATCAATACAAACTTCACAATACTAAAATACGAGTTGAGACTCCTTGCTTTGTGTACAGTTTGTTGTGCTACATAAGCATGAATGCCCTGACCGTCCCCAAATAGGTCATATGTGTGGCTATTGACAGTCCTGCCACCATGGATTACTACTAACGGTCTTTCCAAAGTCCTGATGGGATCCTTGTTGCCTCTCTCGATAGAAGGTTACAGCTCGGGTTTGGGTGGGGGCAGTTTCTTAGGACTTGGTATTGGTGACAAGTTAATGTGCATGGGTGTTTTGTGCGGCATCTCTGCATGGCAGTTGCCAATATTGTTGCTGATCTCTGTGAGGAAGGGGTGTTGTGAAAGTTTCTTGCAGTGTCTGCTGCTGCTGTTGCCAGTTTCTGTGACATCACAGGACTGTTTCCTGCACTGGTGGATGTGCACATGTGGGTGTAATTCTACCTGCTAATAATTGATAATAATAATTGGTAGATGGTTATTATTGCATGCCTGTCACTATTATAGGATTGATAATAATTCATGCATGTGGGACTAATATAGTTTACTGCAAGAAATTGGCAGTTAGTTACAATAA
Source organism: Axinella damicornis (assembly GCA_963931865.1). Classification (NCBI taxonomy): domain Eukaryota; kingdom Metazoa; phylum Porifera; class Demospongiae; order Axinellida; family Axinellidae; genus Axinella; species Axinella damicornis. The sequence goes on from OZ007508.1 coordinate 12,949,682, forward strand.
TATTATGTCATGCATGCTTATTGAAGCTAAGAAGTAGCTAATTAGCTACTTCTTACCTTTAGAATAACAGACGCTTTAGAACAACAGACGGTCAGTCATTAATTTCCAGTGTGCAGTCAGTCTGAGCCCTTCAACTGTGCTATATAGCTTGTAGTCTCGGTCCCAGACCCAACCAACCCCAGCACAGATCACTTTTAGTATAATTGCGCGCTACTGGAAGCGATACACGCACTGGATAAACGGTCTGCATGGGAACAAGACTATATAGCTTCAGCATAACACCTGCTACTTACCATGGCATATGCATCTATCAGTAGTGGGTTGGTTCCAAGCTAAGGGAGGTGAACTTATTCACTAAAACTATGTCTGCTGAATGAGTTCATACACTTAACTTCAAAAATTTGCAGCTATAGCCTTGCATGCAACCGAGGTTGGAGAGGAGTGGGGAATTGAGCTGTCACACTAGCTTGGGGGAAACAAGCTAGTGTGACAGCAAAAATGTTAGCCCAAATGACAAACGCAAGTACCCCAAATGCCATGAATAAAAAAGCTCTTTGGACACAACTAGCATTAGGCATTGCTGCATTCAATTGGGGTCAGCCTGACCAAGCTCTACACTCAACAGGTAGTATGAGAGTGGTTTTATATTTCTATTTATACCAACAATGGTAAAGAATACACAAGTGTGTACCCTTGCAATTACAAAAGTGGAGGATTAACAAAAAAAAAACAGTATTAAGTATGTACAGAATTAGCAAACAAAGCTTCTAGGGGTAAGTTTTTAGCGTAGGTCGCCAATTATCGTCCGAGAGTCACTCCCCAGTTTGTACCTCCCACCAGGAGCAACTCCTGCACTCAGCTTTTGCATTAAACGATCGAGCTTTCTTTGCTCTATTCGCGAATCACTTCCGTTCGTTTGATCTCACGTGCCCCATTTTTTCCCGAGACTTCGCGTTCGTAAACGCGTAACGCACCGATTATCGGCGACGCGTACCAATTATCGGTTCCCATAATACACCACCGCATCAATTATTGGCCACGGTACACTCATAGATATAAGACACGGAACGTGTCTTATATCTATGGTACACTACAGCTCTGGCCTGACTATACAAGCAATATTTACACCTGCCACCCATCTTGAATTATTCATCCGAAACTCTTCGAGAAAGTTTTCCTCGAGTAAAAAAATTATTCACTGAGCTAGCTTTCCTCTTCTTTTCATCTTCCTTTTGCTTTTTCTTCTCTACTCGTTTCTTTTTGCGTTCTTCTTTCTCTTGAGCTTCTCTCTCTTTACTCAATCGTTTCTCCTCCAACATAGCCAAACACTCATCACTTGTGAGTATTCTTGCTCCACTAGGCTTCTTGACTGGTCTGGAAGGCATTGGTAGAGGTGCTAAAAACTTCCTTACAACACTAACTTCCTGGCTTTCTTGGATAAGACTTGACGAGGATTCCTCTGACACAGTACATGTACTACTACCACTTATGTTTACAGACAGCCGGGCCGAGCTGGAGAAGGTGGAGGGCAAGGTTAAGACAGTGGAGGGCAGCCGGGCCAAGCTGGAGGCCGAGGAGGGCAAGATTGAGACAGCGGAGGACAGCTGGGCCGAGCTGGAGAAGGTGGAGGGCAAGGTTAAGACACTGGAGGGCAGCCGGGCCGAGCTGGAGACTGTGGAGGGCAAGATTGAGACAGCGGAGGACAGCTGGGCAGAGCTGGAGAAGGTGGAGGGCAAGGTTAAGACACTGGACGGCAGCCGGGCCGAGCTGGAGACTGTGGAGGGCAAGGTTGAGACAGCGGAGGACAGCTGGGCCGAACTGGAGAAGGTGGAGGGCAAGGTTAAGACACTGGAGGGCAGCAGGGCCGAGCAGCAGACTGTGGAGAAGACAGCGGAGGACAGCTTTGGGCTGGTCATGTTCACCTTCGATTTCAGGACGAGCTTTGAGGTTGAGACTGCAGAGGGCTGCCTAGCAGAGGATGAAAGGAGGGAAGGAGACCCAGTGGCAGTTGAGACTGGTGGAAGTTCCTTATCCAATTGCAGCTCAGAATGAGTAAGCGATACTGCATCACATGTACTACTACCAGTTATGTTTACAGCTTCTAACTGGTACCGGCCGATAATTGGCGACTTACGCTACTTTACATCTCATGAAACACACCAGAAACTACTTTCTAAAAAAAATTCTAATGGAGATAAGATGTGTATGCATGCTGTTTATAAATCCAGTACTCAAAATCATACTATTGCGATATAAAAAATGTCTGCTTCCTGTGTCAGTAAAATCATTTGTGGTTTACCCTCTGCAATTGAGTAAAAATATTCAATGGATTTCTGAGCAACTACAGGTGGGTAGCGATCAAGCTTCGCATGTGCTAAGAAGTTAAGCAGAGAAAGATCAGAAGGAATTTGAAAATCACTTCTGATAAGGTGTGAGATATCGATTGGCCCACTGGAGGCCTGAAGATGGTAAGTGATGTCCATTTCCTCTAGAACGTTCTTAATATCATGAGTATACCATAGTGGTCTCTTGTGTTCCTGAAGCCAAAATCGATAGGCAATCTCATTCAGTGGATCTAGGTGGGCATTGAATATCATGAGGCATCCACTTCGTTTAATCACCTTCAAAGCACACGACAACACAGTCTTGAGAGAAGAAACGTAATATAGAGCATGTACTGCGATTAACAAATCACAAGGTTCAATATCAGCTGGACTTACATGCTGAAAATCTTTTGCCAAAACCTCAAATCGTACACCCTTCAAAGGACTAAGTTGTTCTCGGGCTATCTGACAGGACATCTCATTAACATCCACCCCAATGTAGTGTAGGTCTAGGTTTGGATACTCTTCCAGCAACTGTGTGAGAACTTCCTTGTCAAAACTTCCATCTCCACAACCAATGCTGCCCAGACAGAAGGTACTGCTTTTGTTTGCTGCGATCATTTTACTGGCTTGTTCCACAACATGGTTGATGTTATTCTCCCTGTTCTTGGTGCAGGCCTTTTGCATTTGCTTATGCTGAAGGGTATAGTCAGGGTCGTTCATACTGTCGGTATACGATGGTGAAAGCGTATTTTCTTCTAGAAGTCTGTCTAGCTCTTCCAGAATCTGCTTGGGCTGCCTCTGAGTAAACATCTGTGCCATCACTGTAGAAAGAGAAGGAGATTGCTACAACTATAGGCTTAGTTGTAGTTGACATAAAGGGAGCAGTTTTTCAATGCATGACTCTCCCCACATGCTGTATCTCAAGACTGCTACGATCTACATGTATACCCATTTCATTGGTGAATGCCAGCATTTCTTATATAGCTAGCAATATAAATTGCCATCGGAGGAATTCATCTTGCTGTAGACAGTTCCTTACTGCCTCTAGTAAGTAAACTGCTGAGTCACTGACTTCTGTCCCTACATATAACACTGAAAGTAGCATGCATGTAGCCCTGCATGCAAGTACATCCCTGAACTGTCTAGGAATAGAACAAGTCGTGGAGTAGTGCTTACGGTGAAGATTTGAGGAGGTGAATGATATGGCAAGGATACGCACTAGGGTACACATGATACAGCAAATTCTGTCAACTATCTCCAGAACTGTTATTAAATTTCAATCAACTGGCAGTGTAGCTAAAAGCTATACCCGGAGGGAAAATCTTTCTGCAAACTCACATCTCCTGCACAGCTACATATTCAAGCTTGCCATATCATAAAACTCGCCCTCAATTTGTGGTGTTTAGACCTCTCAGATCTGATTGCTGAAAATTATCTACATCTGGTTTTGAACTTTGTTACAAGAACTTGGAAACACACAGCATTGATATGAATGTGTGTGTATAACACTATTCATCACCAATAATTCCGTAAAGTCCTGTGTGGTTGGTTGTATCCATGCCCAGTGTATTAGCTCGTGCACCAACCAAATAAATATTTTGAAACAGACGTTTTCACTGATAAGGGCCACTGTATAGTGGCCGAAACGTCTGTTTCAAACTTGAAATATTTACTCGGTTGGTGCGCGAGCTAATACACTGGGCAACACTATTCATCAGTACTAGTTAACATGCAGTTTTAGGCCATTTGCTCAGACCTTGATACCTCTCGCAAAACCTATCAACAGAGGACACAATCTGTCCAAACACAGGATGGGTATACCATATAGCGGGAATTTTTCAAATTTTCGTATAAACGAAGAAGAAGAAGAAATGTTCATATTTTCTTATGAGCCTGCGCATTGCCATGCCCCCTAGCATTACACATATGTAACGTGTCGATGGTGTCGTTTTCTGTTTTTGGTAGAGGCAATGCACAATGGTGAGAGGGTATCACGTCTACAATGCTGACATCTGGGCCTCCGTTGCTGATAAGGAATTTCGACGAATAGCAGGCTAACGGGTGTAGACGGGTCCACTGGAGTCTGGAAGGCCGTTTGAAGGCTAGAAATACTTTACAAACACCATTGCTTGCTCGCCGCTCCATGTGTTCGATTGCCTGTTCAAAATTTGACATTAAAATTTCGACTCTTAAAATTTTTGCAGTTTTTAATTTCGTATCTCAAGGCTTCATACGAAACATACGAAAGTTAGCACCGTACGAAAATTTCCCGCTATACGGTATCCAAATGTCCACACTGAATTAGTACCAATGTGCTCCCAAAAATTTGGTGTTTGTCTTTAATTTGTAGACCTCTCAGAGGTTTAAACTACAAAATATTTAGGACCTTGAAAATTGTCCGTTGTTGTAAAGAACCCAGATTCACAGAGACAAATAGAACTCAAGTTAGTCTCCAAATAGCATCATCAAGAAGCTGATCACATCAGCTATATCATGTAATCATCATGATGTAATGTTGTGATATAATAATTATGATCATGATGATAATAGTTTCGTGATTGATAATGCTATGAACATTGTCACATCCCCCTTCTTCAAAACTTGAGGGTATAGGGGTCGGCATAACTGTAAGGCCTCGGGGTGGTTCGCTTTGATCGACGCAGTTCAGTGGGGGCACTGGATGTAGTGGCTGTATCGGGTGCGCTGGTTGCGGACTCAACAACTTCCCTGCCAGGATCGCTTGCATTGTCTCCTCTCTCTTCATCGTTGTGAGGATCATCTTCGTCGTCACTGTCATTCCCGAATGGGGCATCAGGCTTGAGATGTACCCTGTTATGACGGTACATTTGTCCTTGAGGGGTTTGGATTGTGTAAGACCTTGGGTGCTCAGAGATCTCGACGATCACTGCTGGTAGCCACAATTTTCCGCTCTTGTAACGAACATGATCGCCTGGTTTCAGAGGAGAAAGTGGTTTAGAGGTCTTATCGTAGAAGTGCTTTTGGGTCTCTTGTTGTTGGAGGTGTTCTGATTCGACAATTGTGGGGGGGATAGTTTTGGGAAGTAAAAGTTTCTTGGCAGTCGGGAGGAGAGTTTTGGTCCGCCGGCCCATCAGGCACTGTGCGGGGGATCCCACATCATCGGTAGTGGGCGAGTTGCGAAAGTCCAGCAGTGCCAAGTTAAAGTCACTGTTCTCGGCTTGTGCCTTACGTAAAAGGTTCTTCACAGTCTGGACTGATTTCTCGGCCTTTCCGTTGGAGCAAGGGTAGTGGGGGCTGCTGGTGTGATGCTGAAACTGGTAGTCTGCCGAGAATTTGTGAAACGTGTCACTGGAGAACTGCGGGCCATTGTCTGTGATGAGAATGTCCGGTATGCCATGTCGAGCGAAATGAGGCTTGAGGCGTTCGATGACCTGTGGACTTGTGGTCTCTTTCAGGTGGTCAACCTCGATAAAATTGGAGTAATAGTCCACCAGGATGAGATAGTGCTTCCCACCTAGCTCACAAAGGTCAGCACCTACTCTCTCCCAGGGTCTTGAGGGTGCTGGATGCGGCAGAAGTGGTTGTTTAGGGTTGTTTCGCTGGTACATAGCACAAGTTGAGCAGTTGGAGACTGTGTCTTCGATCTGGGCAGCCATGCATGCCTGGCCAGTAGAGGACGTCCCGTGCTCGACGTTTGCACTTGTCCACTCCCAGGTGTGAGCCGTGGATGAGCCGTAACATTTCTGGACGCATGCAAGTAGGCACTATGACTCTTGCACCTTTGAAGAGGATGCCTTCGTGATATGTGAGTTTGTCACGGAAATTCCAGAATGGTCTTGCTCCAGGTAGTGAGTTGGCTTTGTGTTCTGGCCACCCACCTTGGACAGTGTGCACCAACTCTTGGAGCCTTGCATCCTTCTTGGTCTGTTCTTTGAACTCCTCCAGTTTTGGCTCAGTGATCGGTAGAGTGTGCAGTATGTTGATGTCATACTGTCTAAACTCTAGTTCATCAGCAACGTCAGGCAATGATGCCCTGGAAAGGGTATCAGCAATTAGGAGCTCTTTCCCGGGCTTATACGCGACACTGATTGGATACTTCTGAATGGACATCATCATGCGCTGCAGGCGGGCTGGTGCAGCATGTAAGGGCTTTCGTAGAATGGTTTCAAGTGGTTTGTGGTCGGTTTCAATGTCCACATTCGGCAGTCCATATACGTAGTCATGGAATTTATGACAGCCAAAAACGATTGCCAGCATTTCTTTTTCGATTTGGGCATAGTTTTGTTGAGTTGCTGTGAGCGATTTGGAGGCGTAGGTGATAGGGGACTGATTTTGAAGTAGGACGGCACCCATTCCCTTTGAGCTTGCATCAACTGATATCGTAGTCGGCTGGCTGGGGTCGAAAAACTTCAGCACAGGTGCAATTGTGACAGCAGTTTTCAGCTGCTGGATTGCCGCATCTTGCCTATCGGTCCAGTGCCACTCAGTGTCTTTTTCAAGAAGCACTCGGAGTGGTGCAGACATCTTTGAGTAGTTCTCAATGAACTTTGAGAGGTAAGTGGTCATGCCTAGAAAGCGCTGAAGCTCGTCCTTGCAGGCTGGTGTTTTCATCTCTACGACAGCAGTGACCTTTTTGGGGTCGGGCCTGACACCATCTTCGCCTATGACGTGACCGATATAACTGATGTGCTTCTTTTTGATTTGGCTTTTGTCTTTGTTCAGCTTCAGGTTTCGCTCCTGAGCACGCTGGAGGACTTTCTTGAGCCGTTTGTCGTGCTCCTCCTCAGTGGTCCCCCATACTATCATGTCATCCACCACAACTTCCACACCATCGATGTCTTCGAACATCTCTGTCATGATGGCTTGGAAAACATCTTGGGCTGAGGAGATGCCAAATGGTAGCCGTTTGAACATGTAGCGCCCAAAAGGGGAATTGAAGGTGCAAAGCTTGGCACTTTCGTGGTCGAGTTTCACCTGCCAGAACCCGGAGCTGGCGTCCAATTTTGAGAACAGTTTGGCATTAGGCATCCGAGCCGCTACTTCTTCCACGGTTTTCATTGGGTAGAACTCACGTTTGATGGCTTTGTTGAGATCACATGGGTCGATGCAGATGCGGAGCTTGCCATTGGGTTTAACGACATTCACCATCGAATTGACCCAGTCGGTGGGTTTTAGGATACGTTCTATGACATCCAGGCGTTCCATCCGTTCCAGCTCTTCTTTCATCTTCGATCGTATGGTGACTGGGACTTTACGGGGTGGGTGAACCACAGGTTTGTGGTGTGGGTCGAGCTGAATATGATGAGTGACCCCAGTGATGCATCCCAGACCAGTGAATGTGTCAGCATATTTGGCCAGCATGTCACTTTCAAGGGTTTCAATACGCTGCACAAGTCTCATCTCGGCGCTTGTTTTTAGGCCTAGCACATTTGATGCATTATCAAGTACTTCAAAGTCTACAGGCCAGAACTTGTGCTTGTATTCACAGAGGAGGGTTGCTTTGCCCAGAGAATTGAGCCGGTGTCCTCCAAAGGAAAGTAGCCTAGAGTGAGACTTCCTTAGTGGCTGCTGACTGATACGGCTGAAGGTGGCATAGGACATGACGTTGCACTGAGCGCCCGTGTCGATTTTGAAGGTGATGTGGTGTGCGTTGATAGTGACTGTGGCACTCCAATCTTTTCGGGGCGGCCCATCTTCTATGGCAGCTACGAGCAGTTCCTCCTCACTGGAATCCCCTTGTTCGTCGTGAATTTCGTGAACCTTCTGGAGTGGTGACTGAGTTCCTGAGCGGCAGACTCGGGCGAAGTGATTTCGGCGTCCACACTTGTGACACTGCACTCCAGCAGCTGGGCATTTCTGTCGTGCGTGATGCCGACCACCACAGTAGGTGCATTGGCTTTGCTGCCTGTTATGCTGGGTTTGACGTCGCGTCTTCAGGAGCTGGGCATCCACGTCTTGGGACGAAGCTGCGCTAGGTGGCCTAGTTGCCATTGATTTCAGCTGTGCCAGAGCAGCTTCATCTGCGCGGCAAATGTCCATGGCTTTAGGGAGGGTTAGGTCAGCCTGCTTCAACAATCGAGATCTAGTTTTGTCGCTAGCCACCCCACATACTAACCGATCTTTGATTAGGCTCTCTGTGAGGGTCCCAAATTCACATGTCTTGGCCTTCTTACGTAAGTCAGTTACGTACTGGTCTACAGACTCACCCGGCTGTTGGTTCCGAGTGTTGAAGACGTGACGCTCCCATGTGACGTTCTTTCTTGGGATACAGTAGGCTTCAAACTTCTCCACTAGCTTGTCAAGCTTTTTCTCGTCACCAGGGCTATCAAATGACAGGGTATTGAACACCTCAAGAGCTTCTGGCCCAGCCAGATGGAGGAAGGTGGCGGCTTTGACATCGTCGCTCTTATCGTTCTTCCCGGAAGCGACCAGGTATATCTCAAACTGCTGCTTCCACCTTCGCCAGTTTTCCGCGAGGTTTCCTTCTAGGGACAAGGTGTCTGGGGGTCTAAACTGTTCCATCCCACCTCTGACACCATGTAAAGAACCCGGATTCACAGAGACAAATAGAACTCAAGTTAGTCTCCAAATAGCATCATCAAGAAGCTGATCACATCAGCTATATCATGTAATCATCATGATGTAATGTGTGATATAATAATTATGATCATGATGATAATAGTTTCGTGATTGATAATGCTATGAACATTGCCACAGTTGTAGCAGGAGCACATTTGCCACTGAAGGCGGCGAAGGAGCGTGGAACTAGTATAGACATGTTGTGATCCCTCATGCCTTACGGTCATATATACCTTAGCTTATACCTTAGCTTATATGGAATGCCATATTATAAGGTTAAATATACCGGTAGTGGAGGCATTATGCTTATGTGCAGACCCCCCTATATATAATATGGTACTAGTCTCACGGGCCAGACCCTCGCCACGCCCGTGAGACTTGGCTGGTATGAACAAGTTACCGTTTTAATACTCCAGGACCGGAGTGGCTCTGAGGTCTTCAGTGAGCTACACGCACGGCGGAAGAGACTGCCCATACAAGAGTGGTTCTGCATGCACCCCAAAAGGGGTGCGTGATAAGTAGATAAGAACCACAGCGGCGGCTCGTTGATTCCAAGGCGTTAGTATGCTGCTTGCGTGTAGTTTACTTAACGCCTTGGAATTAACGTGCCGTCTATGGTTTATGGAAGCGCTGTGGTTAGCAGATTCTTGGTGTCAGAACCACTCGTATATGGTTGGTATATTATCTATTAGTCTCGCGGGCCAGACGTTCACGGCGCGCGAACGTCTGGCCCGCGAGACTAATTATCTATGTATATGGGCAGTCTTCTAGACTATTCCGCCGTGCGCGAATAGTCTGGTGCAGTACATGTACCGAGACTATATTGGTCCGGCCGCAGGAAGTAGGGCAATGGGCCAGGGCCGGTTCTAGATGCGCGTGCGTTTCCGGTATATACCTATACCTGGCGGGGGGCGCCGGAGCCGGTCCCGCAGGTCCCGCGGCCGCCGGACCAATGCTTGACCAAGTGCTTATTGCCGAGCGGGAAGCGAGGCAACTAATCGTGCAGCAGGGCAGTCGAATCTGAGCTAGCGTATATATATATATATATATATATATATATTATGTTTGTAACGCTCAGGAATGCAATAAGGACGTCACTCGTACCCACTATGTATGTGTAAGTGCGCGGGGGCAATACTCACTATGCAGTGCCGGGGGCATTCACGCAGCGAATGTCGACCTGATTGCTATTTATAACACAGAGTTTTGACTCCAAAAAAATTGAGCATGGGTTTTGTGGTTGCATCATGAATATACTTACCTAGCCGTTCATCTATAGTCAGGGTGAGCTACATGAATATACTTACCAGGCTGCGAATACAGTAACTCGCTTCCCGTGCATTCACGTATGCACTAGTTTAAAATTCATAGTGTACATGCAGAATGAGAATGAAGAACACTTTTTACTGCACTGCCCTGCCTTACAAAATGAAAGGACAGACCTCTTCAACGTCATGTGTGGGATAGAGGGAAACCAGTTTCTGTGTTTGAATCCCAATGAAAAAGCCCTCTCAATTCTAAAGCTGTCCCAACAACCAAGACACCTTTGTAAACTCATTTTCTGTATGTACACCAAACGATGTGCACTCCTTGCTATATAGCATGGTATTCTCAAAAGGGGTGTCAGGGAAGCCTTGTCTGTCCTGTCTGTCCTATATGTTAGTCTGTCCTCTGGCATTCCGAGAAGGGTACACCAGGGGAGGCTTTGTCTGTCCTACATGTAGTCTGTCCTCTGGCATCCCGAGAAGGGTACACCAGGGGGAGGCTCTGCCTGTCCTACATGTAGTCTGTCCTCTGGCATCCCGAGAAGGGTACACCAGGGGGAGGCTTTGTCTGTCCTACATGTAGTCTGTCCTCTGGCATCCCGAGAAGGGTACACCAGGGGGAGGCTCTGTCTGTCCTACATGTAGTCTGTCCTCTGGCATCCCGAGAAGGGTACACCAGGGGGAGGCTTCGTCTGTCCTGCATGTAGTCTGTCCTCTGGCATTCCGAGAAGGGCACCAGGGGAAGGCTTGTCCTTCATGCTTGTAGTCTGTCCTCTGGTATTCCGAGAGGGGTACCAAAGGAAGGCTTGTCCGTCCTTCATGTAGGCTGTCTCTGTATCCACACCTCCCAGCACATCCCACAGCATATTATAAGTATTCTTGCAAACCACAAAATTTTTATGCATTTGTAAACTATCCGATTATATCACATATCATGATGATAAATACCCTGTCTCATAAGCCTCCCCAGGCTGGTTGCTTTTATGCAAGTGACATACTGAAATTTTGATTGATTGATTGCAGTAGTCGCGCGATCGCAGAACCACAAACCGAACTCTTAATTTTCTGGCCTGAATAAGCAATGGCCTTTACACGTTCATAATAATTGTGAGGCATCATACTCTGCGAGCGCAGACTACAGCAACAATTCTCCCACTCGTCTATGGGTGTCACTAATCACTGGACTGAACTGGACTGGACTGGACTGGACTGGACTCACCCAAAATTCATTTTCAGACCTTTTCAGCGTAGGACAGAAGCTAACCCACAGCGTAGGACAGAAGCTATACCCCGTAATACGTGCGCGACTGTTCATGTATGAATAATTAATGTTCGTAAAAAATTTCGCGCGCGCTCCGCGCGCAAACCATACCAGCACCAACACTAAATTGCTTCCGACACCCCTGTACCTGTACCTAAAGTCGGTGGAAGACTTGTACTCAAAGGGTGGTAGTAATCTAGAGCAGTGGTGGAATAAATAAAAAAAAGAAACTTGTCGGTGGAAGACTTGTATTCAAAGGGTGGTAGTAATCTAGAGCAGTACTGGAATAGTTTTTGTCTGTTGGTGATGCTGAGCAATGGGCAATTTATTAAGAAATCTTCTAATACCCCACAGAGGTCGCATTGTCTCTCCTCCACCGGGGTTGGAGTTGGGACAGCATAGCGGCCAGTCTCGATTTTCAGGCCATGGGCACTACATCTGAAACATGTGATATGCATGCGAGAGGGAGGCTGAGGTATGAATGTTCTTAGCTTGTTTGAGGCCGTCAGTGACCCATTCCATTTCTGCAAATATTGGTCATACAGTCTTTGACGGAGATTGCTGAGTAGCTCTGTTGGATCGACCCCTAAAGGGTTGGGCCACGCGTAGGAGAAACCTGTTTCATTTAATATTCCCTGGATCTCTCTTAAACCAATAGCTTAAATTGCTGATGAGAGATCAAGCCCAGGCACTACCATGCTGCTTTCACCCTTTGGGTGAACAGTCCCACCTCCCCCTAACCCACCCTTTGTGCTCACACAGAACCTCCAAAGATATATATTGACGCTGAGTTAAGCTGAAAATCTCAGTCATATAGGGTTAAGCAGCTGCCATGTCCTCTGCATGATTCTGTGCTGATACATCAAGTCTTTTAAAGACTCAATTGTTATCATAGTATGTACTGCTCTGGGGAGATGTAAACACACCAATGGTGATCGTTGTCTTGAAGCACTGGGACGCGCATCGACAGGATGCCTTGACTATACCCTGTCATGTAGCAATGCCCGTGCACCTTGCCGTTAGAGATTATAGCATGGCAGTCGAGTGCTGTATGGCTGATACAGCTCCCCACCCTTGGCTGCGCTCCTCGGGTTCGGTACGTACTGTATAAGCCATATACAGCACCTAGCTACTGCCATGCTAGCTAGCTATATCTATAACTTCCAGTACATACAGTGATGGCACAGACATTGACTCAGATGCAGCCCAAACAGATTCGAAGCAGCTAGACGGACTTTTAGAACAAATTACACTTTCACCGTCGTATACTGACAGTATGAGCGACCCTTCAACATAAGCAAACGCAGAAGACCGGTATAGTCAGAACAAGCAGAATAATGTGCTAGTTAAAGGATTGTGGCAAACAAAACACGACCTTGTGAGATGTCATGTCAGATAACCCGAGAACAATTAGTCCTTTGAAGGGTGTACGATTTTGAAAACTGTAACTAACTCAGACACTATACATCCTATTTACTTCAAATCTGGGATGCAGCTATCTGCATCAGTGGCGTAGCCACACCCGGGCCTGCCCGGGCACGGGCCCGGGCAACTCGGTTCTGGTCCCGGGCAATAAACATTCCGAAAGGTTATTATTACATGAGCACATGGCATGGGCTGTCTGTGTAACTGACGGTATTCGAATGCAGCAAGAGTAACAGTGAGTCTGGTTCTGATGATAATCAGTCAGATGATGATCCAGTACTGAAAGAAACCTCGTGTCAGTTGTGAAGAGACACTGGCATCCGGAGCGACTAGTCCCAGCGGTCCACCATCGACTACAGGTGCTCCAACAGTTCAGCCCCCCCCCCCTTCACCAGACAAAACGTCTCTCTGCAGCATCGATCCTTGTACATACATATGGAACTTGAAGTGCAAAGCACGAAGGTGCCACGAGAGCCCATCCTGATAACTGAAAAGTTAAGGCGATAAAAAATTTTCCGCGCTTCGCGCGGACTGATCCACACTCCGCGCCTCTATGCACTGCCTTCGGCAGCGTGCATAAACAGTGCCCTACCAATTCAATATTCCTGGCTACGCCACTGATCTGCATGGTGACCAATGGGTACAAGTGGTTGTTGTTGTCATAGCAATGGAAGCCTGGAATTTCATTCTTGCAGAATAAGGTCTATTGCAGAGGGTAAACCCCACTAACACAGTAAACAGACATTTCTTTAATACCACAATATGATTTTGGGGCAATGGCAAGGATTAATTTTGTAACAGATTCACGTCTTATATCAATATTATGGTGGTCCAGAAATTTTCCATCATTAAGTTTGCAGAATTAGTTTAGTTTTTGTTGCTGGTTTCTATCTGGAGCACATAAACAACATCATTATGTGCTCCCGATATTATATCGTACTTCTCATAAAATAGCTAATAATAATAATAATTAACACCCAGCACTCTGCATATATGGAGTGTGGGGCTTGATCGATCAGGCTTGCCCCAATTCATAAAAATATCCCGAAGCTATACAGTCATGTAGCTAGCCATGAATTGAACTCCTAGAACTAGTTTCATGTATATAGCCTGGCTTGACAACCCAATTTCCCCCCCCCCCCCCCCCCAGAAGCCAGAAGCCAGAAGCCAGGGGGGTGGGAGCTACAACGGAAATACAACAAAGCAAATAAATTAAAGTAATGCTACAACGGCCTCATCTGGACTCAGAGACCTTGAGCTCGAGTCTTTACTTCAAACCCCAAAGACAGGGAAGTCCGGGAAGGAGGGGACTCGGGACTTTGATAAAGTCTACCATCTGGCTACCACCAAAGAACAACAATACCTTCGAAACCAAGGTAATGCATAACTTTAATTTACTGCTTTGGAAGTTCCCATCCCACTTGGTGAGCCACTCTTCCGACAAGCTGATGGTGTGTCATACAGCAACCCCCGCATTAGCTATACCCTTCCTGTTGACTAACTATATTATCATACCTAAGTATATAGCTTCATGCAAAGTTTGCAATTGCTCACTTCAGTTGCTGCTCCCAGTCCATATACGTGGCTCCAGCACGTACATGCACTGGGCAATTCCCATGCTGTGTACATGTAGAAGTCTGGTGAGCTGTCATGCATGTAGCTATGCATGGGGTGCCTTATGCGGCACCCATAAACATGCGAAGCCACATTTATATTCTGTCCCAATACCCCTATAGTGCCAGCCCCTTGAAGCATAATGCCTGCTATACTCTCCAGCAGCAGCGCTAGCTACTGCAAGCAGCGAGCCGTGATATTGTAAGCATAGACAATTCATCAACGGGGATTCCAGCAACCTCAGCCAGACCCCTCAGCTCATCGCTGTACGGCTGAGAGAGGAGGGAGTCTCCATTATACTTGCCATACTGCATTTTGTCCTAGTCAAGTGACTCAACATGACACGGCCACATGACCCAATGTGCATGTGATTAGTTATAGTGTCACAAAGGTTGTGCGCATCAGTACAGTAGCCTAATTCCACCCCACACCTGACCCCCCCCCCCCCCCCCCCCCCCCCCCCCACTTCTGTTACAGACACTCATATGTCTCATATGTCTCTTCAGCCAAAGACTGTTCGGGTTTATTACTGTGAACTAAAAATTAGTTAACAGCTTTGTCTGCACAAACTTCATCAACATACAATGCGACGTTTCGATCCCTAGGGATCTTCGTCAGGCAAGTGCAAGTTTACATGTACTTGCACTTTGCTATACCTGCCTGACAAAGATCCCTCGGGATCGAAAAGTTGCATTGTATGTTGATGAAGTTTGTGCAGACAAAGACTGCTAACTAATTTTTAGTGCCATAGCTATAGTATATTATACAATCATAGAGTCACTATAGACTCTATGTAGCTATCACGGTAGGGATACAACAGACACACAATATTATAATGCCAGTACCCCAAATAATCTCTCAAAACGGCAAAGCATTTATAACGACACAACATTCATCTTTGAGTGTTTTCATGCATGCTCACCCATCCTGTTGTTTCCTTACTCTTTGCCATTCAGGTATCCCTACATCCTGTTACTTTTTACTTTGTCATATACATGTAGCTATGTAGATTGTGAAAGATCAGTAGATCCCCGCTATTTTGTCCTTATCATGGTATCCCCGGAGCTGTAGCTTGGACTCAGGGGGTAGGCTATGAATAATTAATTAAAGCAAATGTTACCTCAGCACCATTCGCTGCAAGGGACACAAAGTGGGTCTCTCCGAGAGGGTTGCCTCAATGGCCGGGACATTACTGAACTCCATGGCATGGATGCAAGGACTGCCATACCACCTACGGAACTGCACCCGTTAAACTGTGCATGGTGAATGGAGTGCCCTGCACTAGAAAATCTTTTAGCTATTCCTCCCTCCCAATTATAATAATTTTTGAGCAACTAATCATAGTGGCATGACCATCAAAAATTGATTCATGTTCTTGTCTAGTGACTCATACTGGTCTCGGCCTAATCAGGTCGGTCGTTTTATAATGTGTGTCATTTCATTCATAATTTTTATTTTGGCTAAGAATGACTAGAAATTCAATTAGACGGACTTATGAGTAAGTTATCGCAAATATGTTGTTGAAGTCTACATGTAACCTGTATGTCCGGATGGACTTGTACATGATCATGAGATCATATTAAAACCTAGTCTCGTGCCCAGACCCTCTCAGAAGGAAGGAGAAGGGTCTGATGATCACACTATGGGCTAGCACACCTGAGGTTTCACTTCCGTGCGTACTGAGGGTCTGGGAACGAGTGAAACCTAGCCAATTGGGCCTGGACAAAATTGCATTCCACCGAACGCGCTGATTGCGTGCATGGCCGCGTTCATGTGACTGGTGAATTTTGTTATGTACGCCGATGGGTCCCTTTTGCTCTGAATTCTTGTATGCCAACAGCCGCACTGCTTAATGTACTCTTCCGAAAAGGGAGGCAAAGAAAGGAAAGAAAGAAGACTCTCGTTTCGCGTCGACGGCCGGCCTGGGAAATTCCACTGAACACCTCGGAGTTGACTACTGGAGATAACGAACTAAGTTACTTCGTCCGTTGCACTCCGGTCCTGGAAACGGTAAATCTTTCAGTATTTAGTGTATGGGGTCTAATCAGTATCCCGTGGCAGGCTAACCTCGGTCAAAAACGGGGGGAGTAGTACTTTAGTCTCGCAGGCCAGTACGCTTTTTCCTGTTTGGGGGTGTGGACGGAAGCGTGGCCACACCCCCAAACAGGAAATTAAAGCGTCTGGACTGCACCACGTACCCAGGCCCGCCCACGGGGCCGAGTGGGGGAGGAAAGTACCTGGTTTCCACCAGATCTGTTTGTGCATGCATTTGGAATTTACTGGTACCACCTCTCCTTCCTCTGTATATACTATATCTCGGTACTATACCTGCCCACTAATTTTTTTCTATGAAAAGTTATGCAACAGCAAGGAATACAGGAATATAGCTAATGAGTAGTACCCCTAGGACACAGAAACATGTTAGTAAAATCTAAGATAATTATGTAGAGTGAGGGAATAAATGCATTCTTAAAAGTAGAGGGAGCTGTCGTACTCGTAACATAACTAGGTAAAGCATTCCATGCAGAGACAGTGTGAGGCACAAATGAATAAAGGAAGGAGTTGCATGAGCAAAAGTTGACGATATACATGTACAGTTTAGCCTGACGTAATGTGGAGTTCATGGTTACAAATATGTTTGAAGGGAAAAAGAATAACTCGTGTACAATCTCAAACAGTAATGAGAGTCTGAGATAAAGTCTCCTCGTTGATAAGTCAGGAAGTTAGAAGGTGTCCGGTAGGTCCTCATAGCTCATGTAATAGTTGTTGCTACATATCCTGAGGGCAAACTTCTGGACTCCATCAAGATGTACATACTCAAGATGTGGCCGAACCATGCTTTCATACAGATGCAATAGAGTGTCAGGGTTTGAATGTTCTGAAAAGCGGCGATATATCATCCCCAAGAGTTTTTTGGCCTTAGAGCAAATGGTTTCAGTATGCTTAGACCATGTCAGGTCAGAGGTGAGTAGTACACCCAAATACTTAAAGCATTCCACCTGTTCAAGTACTTGACCACAAATAGTCAACTCTGGACATTGAAGAGGGTTTCTTTTTCTAGAAATGAGCATAGATTTGCACTTGCTTACATTGAAGCAGATTCAGATACCCATTCTGAGATGGAGTTTATGTCATCTTGGAGCATTTGGTGGTCCTGAGGTGTTTCAATGTATCTGTACAATAGCATGTCATCTGCATATAGGGTCATCTTACTGCCATCAGACAATGGAGTTGAAGTGACGCCATCTATGTAAATAAGAAGCAGAAGCGGCCCTAGCACCGACCCTTGGTGGACTCCAGATATGACTGGCAATGTTTCAGAGGTAGCACCATTTACAAGCACCTGCTGCTCTCTATCAGTCAGGTAGCTACAGATCCAGCGCAGGATAAGCATGGTTGTTTAATCCTGTGTGCTGCAACTTTTGAGGGATTGTGGTAACTAATCAAGGCGGTGATCAGATATAGTAGGCAATAATTATTATAGATTCCACTAGTCTTGCATACTATTTAGCAAGCGGACATGTACTAGCCTCATACCGTGCCAGGAACGAGGCTGACGTATGGCTGCCAAAAACCTTTGCACCATGGATATTACAGACTCATCAGTATAAATGAGTCCTATTATCCATGCTTAATATTCAGATGTCGACTGCACTCACTGTTGTACGACTCCATGTCTAGCTGCTCGAACTCCTGGAAGCATCATGCTCGTGTAATGATCTGAGTTTCAAGTTGTAAATCTTGCACAGTTGAGCCCTCGCTGCGAATACAATTCAATTGGCCGGCAGGAAACCCGCAACATTCCTAACATTCCTGAGCATGACACGTACATATGCATAACATGAAAATAGATCCCTCATTCAGTGCCTCGCGCTAATGCTCTCGGCAACTATGTACATACATGTAGCCGCCTTTGTTCATGTCACTTATGATTATTATCCATTTTAAATTTCAAGATGGAGGCACAGATATTGACTCAGAGGCAGCCCAAGCAGATTCTGGAAGAGCTAGACAGACTTCTGGAAGAAAACACACTTTCACCATCGTATACCGACAGTATGAACGACCCTGACTATACCCTTCAGCATAAGCAAATGCAGAAGGCCTGCAACAAGAACAGAGAGAATAACATCAACTACGTTGTGGAACAAGCCAGTAAAATGATCACAGCAAACAAAAGCAGTACCTTCTGTCTGGGCAGCATTGGTTGTGGAGATGGAAGTTTTGACAAGGAAGTTCTCACACAGTTGCTGGAAGAGTATCCAAACCTAGACCTACACTACATTGGGGTGGATGTGAATGAGATGTCCTGTCAGATAGCCCGAGAACAACTTAGTCCTTTAAAGGGTGTACAATTTGAGGTTTTGGCAAAAGATTTTCAGCACGTAAGTCCTGCAGATATTGAGCCTTGCGATTTAGTAATCGCAGTTCATGTTCTTTATTACGTTGCTTCTCTCAAGACTGCGTTGTCATGTGCTTTGAAGGTGATTAAACAAAGTGGATGCCTCATGATAATCAATGCCCACCGATATCCACTGAATGAGATTTACCATCGATTTTGGCTTCAGGAACACAAGAGACCACTATGGTATACTCATGATATTAAGAATGTTCTAGAGGAAATGGGCATTGCTTACCGTCTTATGGCCTCAAGTGGGCCAGTCGATGTCTCACACCTTTTCAGAAGTCATTTTCCAGATCTTCATCTGCTTAACTTCTTAGCTCATACAAAGCTAGATCACTACCCGCCTGCGTTTGCCCAGAAATGCACTGAATACTTTTACTCAATTGCAGAGTGTAAACCGGAAACATTTGTACTAACACAGGAGGCAGACATTTTTTGTATTGCAATATGATTTTCAGCACTGGGTTTGTAAACAGCATGCATAGCTATGCATGGTCTCCATTATGAATTTATGAAGTAGGTTTGTTTTAGTTGCTGGTTTGTTTCATGAGATGTACATTAAAATCTATCCCTAGAAGCTTTGTCTGCTAATTCTGTACGTCATTTTACTGCAAGTTTTTAGTTAAGACTCTATTGCAAGGACTTGTATTAGCCAAGTACTATTACTCTATCCAAATAGTTTATGCACCAAGTTACTTCTTTTTTTTTATACCATGCACTTGACTCATTGGCCGCTCTGGCCTGCTTTGTGTCGTTAAAATCTTGTTGTATCCTTTACCGTTAACATTGTTGACAAGTAAGGTACAACACTCAACTCCTGTGGAGTGTGGGGCTAAATGCAATGCCTAACATTGCTATTGTGTCCAAAGAGCTTTTTATTCACGGCACATGCCAGCTTTCACACAAACGAAGTTACCAACATGCATGAATCAATGAATGTTACCAGCTTTACTACATCCCTCCCCCTTAGATGACGACAGGGGCACTTGATCCCTTATCAAGGGCTCCTTTGATTCGTCAGCCCTCAGGCCAGTTGTAGCACTAGCTGCAGCAACCTATTCTTTGTCCTTGGTCACTCCCATGCAGCACTTCATGAGCCAGATTCAGCCCAAGATCCCCCACCCACCTAAGTTACAATGTAGGCAGGA
Source organism: Axinella damicornis (assembly GCA_963931865.1). NCBI lineage: Eukaryota > Metazoa > Porifera > Demospongiae > Axinellida > Axinellidae > Axinella > Axinella damicornis. The sequence goes on from OZ007508.1 coordinate 12,969,685, forward strand.
TGAGTTTGCACAGCCTCCCAAGGTCACTCCGCCTTCCTCTGAACCAAGTAGCCTCCAAGTTTGGTATAGCAGTTCATCCTGGCCAGTAGTGGAATCGTGCTGGGATGCCCTTAATTGTGTCACCGTTTGCCAATTCTCGCACATGACTCAGCAATGGGTTGCGGCCAGTTGCCATTCTATGATTATGATGTGCCGAGGATCCTTACCAGACCTGCCTCCCCACCTGTCTCATCGCTACCTGCCAGTACCTGGTACATCACTATGGTCATCTCCATCACTCAGGAGCTGCTCATGCCAGCAGTGTCCTCAGGGTCCTTCCCCCTTGATTGCACTTTCCCCTATCACTGCCTCAATTCCCATCTTCCATCAACAGAGGTATGGCCTCCTGTCTCTCCTTTGCATCCTCCCTCTCTCAAGCTCTCTCCTATTGTGCTTTCTTTGACTGAAAGTGCATCACTGCAACCTTCCTCTCCACCTGCCATTTCATTGTAGACGCCATGGCCAAAGAGAACTGCGACTAGGAGCTATAATTATAGGTTGGGTGCCACTACATTCCTGCTTGGTTAAACACACTTTCAACTGCATGGACTGATGCTGAAGTTGCTGACACAGCAAGGCCAACTGCATGCGAAGGTCTCAGGAATTGTGCTATATTGGCCTACACTGCACGTAATTGCATGCCGTTATAATTATCAATATGTTCCAACTCATGGTTGTGTCATGTTTTTAATTATCAAGTGCCTCATGAAGAATAATTACATACACTACTATAATCCCATATGGGACTAAGGCACCACGATACATAACATGTATCAGATACGTAAACATTCTTTTGAGAAGTAAGGGTCTCCCTACTCTATTTAATAGGCTCTTAGTCAGTGAACATGCATAGAGTCTGACTACAATGATTACTGTAATCTGAGGAATTTGCTTCCACGCAGTAAACCATACTAGTCTCACATGCACATATACAGTGACAGGTGTGTAATAACTTATAACCATCCATTGGCTTGCAGACAACTTGACTAATATTGGTGGTTACATAATACTCAGATAATGACATCACTGTGGTAGCTACACATTCCAAACATGCTTATCTCCTATGATGTTGTTGTGGTTTAATTGTAGTTATCATAGCATGCACAGTACATTACTATATAGCCATATAAGCTTAGTGGTAGGTTATGGCTACATGTATCAGGGAACCAGTATATAGTTTGATGCATTGTCGTGTCTTCTACTCTGTGTTGATCTACACATCAAGTCAAAAACACGGGGAGGTATTCACCTTATGAACAGTGTGTATTCCACTGTACAATAAGATTACAAAGCATGCTTTGTAATCTTATTGTACATCTTAGCTTCGTGCTCAGTGTTACGTACCACCGACCACTCCCCTAATATCATAATATCTAGCTGTACAGGAAGAGAGGTGTAGACAATGCTTATGGTGGCTCAGAGTAAAGTGTGGACTCCAGTGAGATAGATAAGATAACATTGACTCATGATCATCAGCAAATAACCACACAGCAAAACTACTAATATTTCAGTATGCTAATACCACTGCTCTCTGCAGTGGGCCGGGCCATTCTTTCCTGCAGCTTCTTCGAATATGAAATATCTTCTCATTTCGATACACAGGTAGATTAGAGAGCGACCACCTTGAACTCCATCCTGGATAGACCCCAGTACATCAGTAACCCCAGTTCCATCTCCAGCTGCCTTATCAAGGAACCTTTGCATCCCCTGGCAAGGCATCAGACTTATAACGATGTGGTACGGACTGAGTTTGAGGTTGAGTTTCCTGTGCCACTGTTAACTGAGAGCGTACAGAAGCCACGAGGTTCACCTGTAGATGTATGGACAATACTTATAGTTGATAGTTCATAGTTACTGTAATTATAGCACTGCAAGCTTAGCATGACTATGATTAGCCACCAATTTCCATGAACAGAATCCTTATCATTTTGGAACTAGAGTGTGTTCATAGAACACATGTTGCTGTACCCCACAGAGTGTATCTGCCATACACCCTAGCCTTTGATCTTTGTGTACATCAAACTGTTGTCATCAAGATTTTACGTGTCTGTGTGTCTGTGTGTGTGTCTGTGAGTGACAGAAGTGGGATGTTCGTGGGGCGGGACTAGACTATAGTGACGCGCGACCTTCGTACTTTAATTTATTTACTGAACCTTGAACTCCATGAAGAATGTTCGAGAACATTGGGCCCGGGGCATGGGCTGGAATCCAGTATACAGTCGGGGAGCAGCAGTCGAAGCGGATGCAATTGGGCGAGCAGCAGTTGAAGCGGACGCAATCAGGGAGCAGCAGTCGAAGCGGACGCGATCGGGAGCAGCAGCTGATCGTGAAAGCGGCGAGCAGCAGCTGAAGCGGGCGCAATCGGGGAGCAGCAGCTGGAGGCGGAGGCAAATGGGGAGCAGCAGTGGAAGCGGATGCTGCAATCGTGCCCGCGAGCAGCAGCTGAAGCGAACGCAAGCGGCAAGCAGCAGCTGAAGCGGACGCAATCGGGGAGAAGCAGCTCTTCAGAGAGCTGTCCGGCGCCGGATTACGCATGGTAGGCGAACAAGGGGGAAGTAGCTGAGCAAGCGAAGCGAGCTCAGCTACTTGTAATAATATACACACAGTTGCCAAGCAGCATTTACTGGTTGTCAAGTATGTTTGCAGACATGAAATTTGATATATCTGTGTATACACTTATCCAGTTCATGAAATCAGTACTGCTGAGAATGCACTTATTAGTAACCAGTTGCCAACATTTCCTAACCAGTTTTCCAGTTCTCAAGCATCAGGGACGGAAACAGCATTATAGCAAAAAGTGGGGGCGCTAATAGCAAAATTGCATGCTGCTGAAGGCAGGGATAGAGGTGCATAGTACTGATCAGTGTGTGTGAAGCGTGGAAAAAAATGTCACCTTCTTTTAGGATGGGCTCTCGTGGCACCTTTGCGCTTTGCACTGCAAGTTAGAGACGCCGGCCCCCAAGATATGAGGTGACATTTTAACGTGTGTGTGCGTGCGTGATGGAAGTGGTATATTCGTGGGGCAGGATTAGGCTATTGACACGCGACCTTTGTACTTCAATTTACTGAACCTCGAACTCCACAAAGAATGTTCAACAAACATTGGGCATGGGCTGGAACAGCTGGGGCTACAAGCGGATTGAATTGGGGAGCAGCAGTCACAATTGGGGAGCAGCAGCTGAAGCTGACGCAAACGGGGAGCAGCTTGCAGTTGAAGCGGATCGATGCAATTGGGGAGCAGCAGCTCTGCACAGAGAGCTGTCCAGCGCCGGATTACTCACGTAGGCGAACGAGGGGGAAGTAAGGGGAAGCTGAGCGAGCAAAGTGAGCGAAGCTACTTGTATAAGTTAGTGCTAGATCCAGCCTTTTTTTTTTGGGGGGGGGGGGGGGGGGGGCTGCTTTTGAAGTCCCTGCCCCCATATCTCTGCCCCTGAATGCTCATACATATACCTCTATAAAGGACGGTTTTTGAGTCCCAAATAATCGGTTTTCCCAAAAGCAGTTTGAACCTCTAAAAAGAAGACAATCTCTCTACAAAGGACAAAAAATCCTGAATTTATATTGTCCGCCAATAGTGTCCTGATTATAGATGTTCCACTGTATGTACTTCATATCTCACAATTGGGGAGGCACCCCACAATGTTGATATGATGCAATCAGCATACCACTTCTCAGGAAACCAACTATGAGTATACACTTCTTAGTATTCCAGTTCCCAAGTATTGCATAATCAGAAACACTATAGGTACCTTCTTTGTCTTCAGTTCCAATTGTCATACCAACATAGTAATCCTAAAGCTGTTTATGCACTCCTTAGTAACCAATTGTCAACTATGGTACCTATACTATTGCATAGTGACTTGAAGCTGTGTATGAACTTCTTAGTAACCAACTATCTCATTGACAAGTAGGTATCGTACCTACCATTGTGCAGCGACTTTGAAGCTGCGTATGACAGGGCCGTAGGGGTAGGTGCGGCAGGCGCAGCAGGTACGGCGGCCGCTGCACCAATCATGATTATGGTCAATCTGGCTAGGTTTGGCAGCAAGTTGTTGAAGTCTTGCAACTTCAGCCCTGAAATTCAATAGAGGGGCATGTGTCCAGATCCCTCTACTTCACACGCTTCATGCACTTCAACAGAGCCAACGTAAATCGTTCAAATTTTCATTACAAAACAGACCAGGTGTAATCATTACTAAGAATTAGAAGAGCATACATACGTGTAGCCATCATTCAATTATGCATTTGCTCCCATTAAAAAGCATGCATGCAATGTTTTTTCAAAGTGCACTCTTATCGTAGCCCAAGGGTCATTAGAAATTGGACACTTACTATGATTATTATATAAGTGGTCGCGGTGCATGCAAACCGATCATGTCAAGCTCCACCCCTATAGCTAGTAACGAGCGCCTACACCTCTTGTTTTCATTACTTTGCCTGTTGCTTGTGCAATTGTCCCGAATCACACTCGAATACTAATTGCTTCTAAATGACCAGCCCCTTGAAGCATAATGCATGCTATACTCTCCAGCAGCAGCGCTAGCTACTGCAAGCAGCGAGCCGTGATATTGTAAGCATAGACAATTCATCAACGGGGATTCCAGCAACCTCAGCCAGACCCCTCAGTTCATCGCTGTACGGCTGAGAGAGGAGGCAGTCTCCATTATACTTGCCATACTGCATTTTGTCCTAGTCAAGTGACTAACATGACACGGTCACATGTTACAGACACTCATATGTCTCATATGTCTCTTCAGACAAAGACTATTTGGGTTTATTACTGTAAACTAAAAATTAGTTAGCAGTCTTTGTCTGCACAAACTTCATCAACATACAATGCAACGTTTCGATCCCGAGGGATCTTCGTCAGGCAAGTGCAAGTTTACATGTACTTGCACTTTGCTATACTTGCCTGACAAAGATCCCTCGGGATCGAAAAGTTGCAAGTTTGTTCAGACAAAGACTGCTAACTAACAAGACAAAGACTGTTGCAAGTTTGTGCAGACAAAGACTGCTAACTAATTTTTAGTGCCATAGCTATAGTACATTATACAATCATAGATCACTATAGACTCTATGTAGCTATCACGGTAGGGATACAACAGACACACAATATATGCCAGTAACTACCCCAAATAATCTCTCAAAACGGCAAAGCATTTATAACGACACAACATTCATCTTTGAGTGTTTTCATCACCCATCCTGTTGTTTCCTTACTCTTTGCCATTCAGTATCCCTACATCCTGTTACTTTTACTTTGTCATATAGCTACATGTAGCTATGTACGTAGATTGTGAAAGATCAGTAGATCCCCAACGTTCAGTTATTTTGTCCTTATCGTGGTATCCCCGGAGCTGTAGCTTGGACTCAGGGGGTAGGCTATGAATAATTAATTAAAGCAAATGTTACCTCAGCACCATTCGCTGCAAGGGACACAAAGTGGGTCTCTCCGAGGGGGTTGCCTCAATGGCCGGGACATTAACAAACTCCATGGCATGGATGCAAGGACCGCCATACCACCTACGGAACTGCACCCATTAAATTGTGCATGGTGAATGGAGTGCCCTGCACTAGAAAATCTTTTAGCTATTCCTCCCTCCCAATTATAATAGTTTTTGAGCAACTAATCATAGTGGCATGATCATCAAAAATTGATTCATGTTCTTGTCTAGTGACTCATACTGGCCTCAGCCTAATCAGGTCAGTCGTTTTATAATGTGTGTCATTTCATTCATAATTTTTATTTTGGCTAAGAATGATTAGAAATTCAATTAGACGGACTTATGAGTAAGTTATCGCAAATATGTTGTTGAAGTCTACATGTAACCTGTATGTCCAGATGGACTTGTACATGATCATGAGATCATAATTTATTAAAAAACCTATAGTCTCGTGCCCAGACCCTCTCAGAAGGAAGGAGAAGGGTCTGATGAATATAACATCACACTATGGGCTAGCACACCTGAGGTTTCACTTCCGTGCGTACTCAGGATCTGGAACGAGTGAAACCTAGCCATGGACAAAATTGCATTCCACCGTACGCGCTGATTGCATGCATGGCCGCGTTCATGTGACTGTACTGGTGAATTTTGTTATGTACGCCGATGGGTCCCTTTTGCTCTGAATTCTTGTATGCCAACAGCCGCACTGCTTAATGTACTCTTCCGAAAAGGGAGGCAAAAGAAAGGTCGTTTCGCGTCGACGGCCTGGGAAATTCCACTGAACACCTCGGAGTTGGCTAGCTAGCTACTGGAGGTAACGAACTAAGTTACTTCGTCCGTTGCACTCCTGTCCTGGAAACGGTAAATCTTTCAGTACTTAGCTAAATAGTGGGGTCTAATCAGTATCCCGTGGCGGGCTAACCTCGGTCAAAAACGGGGGTTTTTTCCTGTTTGGGGGTGTGGACGGAAGCGTGGCCACACCCCCAAACATGAAAATTAAAGCATAGATAATAGAGCCAGTCGGCTCTATTATCTATGCTGGACTGCACTTCTCATACCCAGGCCCCGCCCCGCCCGCGGGGGCCGAGTGGGGGAGGAGGAAAGTACACATGTAGCTACCTGGTTTCCACTCTGTTTGTGCATGCATTTGGAATTTACTGGCACCACCTCCCCTTCCTCTGTCGGGCATGGGTCTAATAGCTAGTAGGTATACTATATCTCAGTACCATACCTGCCCACTAATTTTTTTTCTTCTATGAAAAGTTATGCAACAGCAAGGGGTACAGGAATATAGCTAATGAGTAGTACCCCCAAGGACACAGAAACATGGTAGTAAAATCTAAGATACAGGAAATAAATGCATTCTTAAAAGTAGAGGGAGTTGTCATATTTGTTACGTTACTAGGTAAAGCAGAGATAGTGTGAGGGACAAATGAATAAAGGAAGGAGTTGGTATGAGCAAAAGGTTGACGATACATGTACGATTTAGCCTAAAGTGATGTGGAGTTCATGGTTACAACTTACAAAAATGTTGGAAGGGAAAAAGAATGACTCGTGTACAATCTCAAACAGTAATGAGAGTCTGAGATAAAGTCTCCTCGTTGATAGGTCAGGAAGTTGGAAGGTGTTCAGTAGGTCCTCATAGCTCATGTAATAGCTCTTGCTACATATCCTGAGGGCAAACTTCTGGACTCCATCAAGCAGTTTGATATCTTTCTGAAGGTATGGGACCCATACCTGGGAAGCATACTCAAGATGCGGCCGAACCATGCTTTCATACAGATGCAATAGAGTGTCAGGGTTTGAATGTTCTGAAAAGCGGCGATATATCATCCCCAAGAGTTTCTTGGCCTTAGAGCAAAATTAATGGTTTCACTATGCTTAGACCATGTCAGGTCGGAGGTGAGTAGTACACCCAAATACTTAGCATTCCACCTGTTCAAGTACTTGACCACAATAGTCAACTCTGGACATTGAAGAGGGTTTCTTTTTCTAGAAATGAGCATAGATTTGCACTTGCTTACATTGAAGCAGATTCAGATACCCATTCTGAGATGGAGTTTATGTCATCTTGGAGCATTTGGTAGTCCTGAGGTGTTTCAGTGTATCTGTGCAATAGCATGTCATCTGCATATAGGGTCATCTTACTGCCATCAGACAATGGAGTTGAAGTGACGCCATCTATGTAAATAAGAAGCAGAAGCGGCCCTAGCACCGACCCTTGGTGGACTCCAGATATGACTGGCAATGTTTCAGAGGTAGCACCGTTTACAGCATTATGCTCACTGTTCGACTCCACATGTAGCTCTGCAAGCCCTGAAGGCCCGGCTCACTTGTACCATAGCCTCTGGCTATGCGAGACTATTGTGAAGTTGTGGAATAATCAGATGTCGACTGCACTCACTGTTGTACGACTCCATGTCTAGCTGCTCGAACTCCTGGAAGCATCATGCTCGTGTAATGATCTGAGTTTCAAGTTGTAAATCTTGCACAGTTGAGCCCTCGCTGCGAATACAATTCAATTGGCCGGCAGGAAACCCGCAACATTCCTAACATTCCTGAGCATGACACGTACATATGCATAACATGAAAATAGATCCCCCATGTCACTTATGATTATTATCCATTTTAAATTTCAAGATGGAGGCACAGATATTGACTCAGAGGCAGCCCAAGCAGATTCTGGAAGAGCTAGACAGACTTCTGGAAGAAAACACACTTTCACCATCCTATACCGACAGTATGAACAACCCTGACTATACCCTTCAGCATAAGCAAATGCAGAAGGCCTGCACCAAGAACAGGGAGAATAACATCAACTACGTTGTGGAACAAGCCAGTAAAATGATCGCAGCAAACAACAGCAGTACCTTCTGTCTGGGCAGCATTGGTTGTGGAGATGGAAGTTGTGACAAGGAAGTTCTCACACAGTTGCTGGAAGAGTATCCAAACCTAGACCTACACTACATTGGAGTGGACGTGAATGAGATGTCCTGTCAGATAGCCCGAGAACAACTTAGTCCTTTGAAGGGTGTACGATTTGAGGTTTTGGCAAAAGATTTTCAGCATGTAAGTCCTGCAGATATTGAGCCTTGCGATTTAGTAATCGCAGTTCATGTTCTTTATTACGTTGCTTCTCTCAAGACTGCGTTGTCATGTGCTTTGAAGGTGATTAAACAAAGTGGATGCCTCATGATAATCAATGCCCACCGATATCCACTGAATGAGATTTACCATCGATTTTGGCTTCAGGAACACAAGAGACCACTATGGTATACTCATGATATTAAGAATGTTCTAGAGGAAATGGGCATTGCTTACCGTCTTATGGCCTCAAGTGGGCCAATCGATGTCTCACACCTTTTCAGAAGTCATTTTCCAGATCTTCATCTGCTTAACTTCTTAGCTCATACGAAGCTAGATCGCTACCCACCTGTGTTTGCCCAGAAATGCACTGAATACTTTTACTCAATTGCAGAGTGTAAACCGGAAACATTTGTACTAACACAGGAGGCAGACATTTTTTATATTGCAATATGATTTTCAGCACTGGGTTTGTAAACAGCATGCATAGCTATGCATGGCCTCCATTATGAATTTATGAAGTAGGTTTGTTTTAGTTGCTGGTTTGTTTCATGAAATGTACATTAAAATCAAGCTTTGTCTGCTAATTCTGTACATCATAGTTTTTAGTTGCCGAGCGCCTTAGCGCGAGGCAACTAATCGTGCAGCGTAGTCACATCGCGTCTGTATATATATATATATATATATCCGTCACAGTTTCATTGCGCGGGGCGCGAGGCAACTAATCGTGCAGCGTAGTCACATCGCGTCTGTATATATATATATATATATATATCCGTCACAGTTTCATTGCGCGGGGCCGGGCCCGGGGGCGGTTGCATCGCTGCGGTTTCTGTCACGGGGTCCCGATAGCCACGTGCATGTACTGCGCGTGCGAAATGCACAGTTGAGAAAGAAGCGAATATACATATTATTTATGTTCACCACCACCAACACCAACGTTATTAGGAAGCTAGCTTGGTTTATATCAGAATGCTTTTCGTGCAGAATGTGTTTTACCGGCATATAACTCCTTCATTTTTGTCATTTAGTCCTTATACTTGTCTGTCATTTTCTGTATGTAGCTACTGACTGATGGGCCACCTTGGGCCTCTACAAGTCATTAAAATTCATTCATATAGAGTGTTGACAGTGTCGAAGGGTGTAGAACCTCGCTAACGTCTTCGTATTCCTCCTGGCAACGCTTAGCCATCTTCCTCAAAAGAATCTTCAGCAACTTCGCACAACTTCGACAACTAAACTTCGCACCTTCGTTTTCTTCCACAGGAAACCACGCCTACTATTACAGATTGTGAGCGTGCGCGAAGCACAGACACTGCGCATGCGTATTCCTAGTTAAGACTCTATTGCTGTATTAGCCATGTACTACAAATAGTTTATGCACCAAGTTACTTCTTTTTTTTTTATACCATGCACTTGACTCATTGGCCACTCTGGCCTGCTTTGTGTCGTTAAAATCTTGTTATATCCTTTACCGTTAACATTGTTGACAAGTAAGATACAACATTCAACTCCTGTGGAGTGTGGGGCTAAATGCAATGCCTAACATTGCTATTGTGTCCAAAGAGCTTTTTATTCACGGCACATGCCAGCTTTCACACAAACGAAGTTACCAACATGCATGAATCAATGAATGTTACCAGCTTTACTACATCCCTCCCCCTTAGATGACGACAGGGGCACTTGATCCCTTATCAAGGGCTCCTTTGATTCGTCAGCCCTCAGGCCAGTTGTAGCACTAGCTGCAGCAACCTATTCTTTGTCCTTGGTCACTCCCATGCAGCACTTCATGAGCCAGATTCAGCCCAAGATCCCCCACCCACCTAAGTTAGGCAGGATGAGTTTGCACAGCCTCCCTAGCTCACTCCGCCTTCCTCTGAACCAAGTAGCCTCCAAGTTTGGTATAGCAGTTCATCCTGGTCAGTAGTGGAATCGTGCTGGGATGCCCTTAATTGTGTCAATTCTTGCACATGACTCAGCAATGGGTTGCAGCCAGTTGCCATTCTATGATTATGATGTGCCGAGGATACTCGTCCTTACCAGACCTGCCTCCCCACCTGTCTCATCTCTACCTGCCAGTACCTGGTACATCACTATGGTCATCTCCATCACTCAGGAGCTGCTCATGTCAGCAGTGTCCTCAGGGTCCTTCCCCCTTGATTGCACTTTCCCCTATCACTGCCTCCATTCCCATCTTCCATCAACAGAGGTATGGTCTCCTGTCTCTCCTTTGCATCCTCCCTCTCTCAAGCTCTCTCCTATTGTGTTTTCTTTGACTGAAAGTGCATCACTGCAACCTTCCTCTCCACCTGCCATTTCATTGTAGACACCATGGCCAAAGAGAACTGCGACTAGGAGCTATAATTATAGGTTGGGTGCCACTACATTCCTGCTTGGTTAAACACACTTTCAACTGCATGGACTGATGCTGAAGTTGCTGACACAGCAAGGCCAACTGCATGCAAAGGTCTCAGGAATTGTGCTATATTGGCCTACACTGCACGTAATTGCATGCAGTTATAATTATCAATAATTATGTTCCAGCTCATGGTTGTGTCATGTTTTTAATTATCAAGTGCCTCATGAAGAATAATTACATACACTACTATAATCCCATATGGGACTAAGGCACCACGATACATAACATGTAAAGGAAATGCTGGGCGAAAATCCGGCTGACATCCACCTTTGACCTCCGATTGCTGGGCTTGTGGGGGTCATGAATATCATTAACGGTATTGCCAGAGGGGTCTCTCCATGTGTGCGGGCCCCACCAAGTTTGGCCGCTGAGGAGCGAATGTTGCGGGAGAGGAGTACCTACGAAAGTGGTGTGCGCTGAATGCATGAAAATGTGTTGTCTTGGGGGGAAGAATTTGGTGGTTAAAGGGTTAAAACCTAGTCTCGTGCCCAGACCCAAGAAGGAGAAGGGTCTGGTGAATATAACATCACACTATGGGCTAGCACACCTGAGGTTTCACTTCCGTGCGTACTGAGGGTCTGGGAACGAGTGAAACCTGCCAATTTGGCCTGGACAAAATTGCATTCCACCGTACACGCTGATTGCATACGCTATGCATGGCCGCGTTGATGTGACTGGTGAATTTTGTTATGTACGCCGATGGGTCCCTTTTGCTCTGAATTCTTGTATGCCAACAGCCGCACTGCTTAATGTACTCTTCCGAAAAGGGAGGCAAAGAAAGGAAAGAAAGAAGACTCTCGTTTCGCGTCGACGGCCTGGGAAATTCCACTGAACACCTCGGAGTTGGCTAGCTACTGGAGATAACGAACTAAGTTACTTCGTCCGTTGCACTCCGGTCCTGGAAACGGTAAATCTTTCAGTATTTAGTGCATGGGGTCTAATCAGTATCCCGTGGCAGGCTAACGTTAAACCTCGGTCAAAAACGGGGGGAGGAGTAGTACTTAGTCTCGCAGGCCAGTACGCTTTTTCCTGTTTGGGGGTGTGGACGGAAGCGTGGCCACACCCCCAAATAGGAAATTAAAGCGTCTGGACTGCACCACGTACCCAGGCCCGCCCACGGGGCCGAGTGGGGGAGGAGGAAAGTACCTGGTTTCCACTAGATCTGTTTGTGCATGCATTTGGAATTTACTGGCACCACCTCTCCTTCCTCTGTCAGGCATGGGTCTAGTAGGTATACTATATCTCGGTACCATACCTGCCCACTAATTTTTTTCTATGAAAAGTTATGCAACAGCAGGAATATAGCTAATGAGTAGTACCCCTAGGACACAGAAACATGTTAGTAAAATCTAAGATAATTATGTAGAGTGAGGGAATAAATGCATTCTGAGGGAGTTGTCATACTCGTTACATAACTAGGTAAAGCATTCCATGCAGAGATAGTGTGAGGTGTGAGGCACAAATGAATAAAGGAAGGAGTTGCATGAGCAAAAGTTGACGATATACAGGTACAGTTTAGCCTGACGTGATGTGGAGTTCATGGTTACAAATATGTTTGAAGGGAAAAAGAATAACTCGTGTCAGGAGCGCATGAGCCGCCGAAGGCGGCGAAGGAGCGTGTAACTCGCGAGTACCCGTGAGGGCCATGAAAATACAAATCTGTAGTAGTAATGACTTCCATATTTGGAAAGCGGAAGCTCATTTAGACGTTGCGTGACGCCATACAGTGCACGTGACTCGTACTTAGTTTAGTAGTACAGCATTGTTTTGACAGAGCCAATCGCAAATGGCGAAGCGTAGACATTGAGAGTGAGCTACCTCAAGCGAAGCGAGTTCGGTTTGAAGAAGGAACTCCACGCCGATCCAAGGGTCGTGCTAGATGTAAACTTTAGCTTGTAGCCTTCAGGAAGTATCTCCCCGCAACTTTCTATGCGCCAGGTGAAGGATTCTCCCATGAGACGCGCTATCAAGCGGAGCATGACCGTGCTGAAGTTTGCAAGAGCGAAACAGGCAGGGAACCAGCGAGTGTCAGGACGCCCCTGAAGGCTTGCACGCCAATAAAACTGCCCCCAGAAAACTTATGACGTACCCGATCTATTTTCAAACGCGGAAGTGCGTAACTAATTTGTATTTACATGGCACTGAAGTTACACGCTCCTTCGCCGCCTTCGGCGGCTCATGCGCTCCTGCTCGTGTACAATCTCAAACAGTAATGAGACATCTTGAGTATGCTTCCCAGGTATGGGACCCATAGCTACCTTCAGAAAGATATCAAACTGCTTGATGGAGTCCAGAAGTTTGCCCTCAGGATATGTAGCAACAGCTATTACATGAGCTATGAGGACCTACTGGACACCTTCTAACTTCCTGACTTATCAACGAGGAGACTTTATCTCAGACTGCGGCCGAACCATGCTTTCATACAGATGCAATAGAGTGTCAGGGTTTGAATGTTCTGAAAAGCGGCGATATATCATCCCCAAGAGTTTCTTGGCCTTAGAGCAAATGGTTTCAGTATGCTTAGACCATGTCAGGTCAGAGGTGAGTAGCATGCACACCCAAATACTTAAAGCATTCCACCTGTTCAAGTACTTGACCACAAATAGTCAACTCTGGACATTGAAGAGGGTTTCTTTTTCTAGAAATGAGCATAGATTTGCACTTGCTTACATTGAAGCAGATTCAGATACCCATTCTGAGATGGAGTTTATGTCATCTTGGAGCATTTGGTAGTCCTGAGGTGTTTCAATGTATCTATAACGCTTTGACCTTGCATGGTATATGTAGCTAAATCCTCAACCACGTAGTGACTTTCACCCTAGAATTCGAACCCAGCTGACTTTATAGCCTCGTTCTCAGGCCCGAGTGAGGGAGGAGGAAAGTACCTGGTTTTGTGCATGCACTTAGGAATTTACTGGCACCACCTCTCCTTCCTCTGTCGGGCATCGGGAATGAGGCTAGGCTGAATTGTGCCATAGTGCAAGCTAATTCGCAATTACGTTTTGACACTTGAAAACAGCACCCCAGTTTTGTGGAACTCTCATGTACCCTAGGGTAGTGGACATGGGGTTTGTGATCTTGGCGAATGCAATCGTGCACCAATAATGCTTCTATTATCAAACAGGCTATTGCGATCAAGCGCCCATGCACTATGGTACAAATGTAGTATGCATCTCCAGCAGTTTTGTTTTGTTTCTGTTACTTTGATTCAGAGCGTAATAATTTGGGTGTGTTATATGATTTCTAAAATTGTTACGGATCAAATATTCATTCCAACCGTCTACTTGGTCAGCCCAACACTGACCATGACTGCTCTGAGACCCGATCAGTTCAGATTCTGCAGGACGCAATGTTCACAAAGCTTTATCAACTCTCATCCAAACGTGTCTGTCATGTGACCAATGCATGACACAACAACATTGATAATTGAGAATGAGTTCACAACAAAAATTAAATGTATGTAAACACTTATCGAGAGCACTGGAGTATAATATTGCTTTATTTCTCCCATTAGGATAGGTATACTCCATAAGACATGCTAATTTACAAAACATAAGGATAGGTACACCTCCCTATAACACATGTGACTAAAAGCTGGCTGGATCGAGCTCTTAGTACATTAAAATTAGCCTCATTCCCAGGCTCCCCCCTGTGCGTGCAGTGAAACATTAAATGTCCTGGTTCTAGACCATGGCCAGGTGCGATACCCAAGGGATCTGAATACTTCAACTCCACAGGGTCCAAATAATGTATGGACCCATGGGGAATCCAAGTGAGGGGTCCTTATATATTTCAGTTCCAGGGGGTCCATTTTAGGGATCCCAGTTTAGCTATATATATGTAATGCTAACTTACTCTACTCTGCAACTTGAAGTGAAAACTAATTTCACTACCATGTGACTGGTATTTAAACCAGGAATACATATCTACAGTATGCTTCGCGCACGCCGCACGACCTGACCACGTGCTTACGAGTATTTGATCTAGAGTTCGAGAGTTTGAGAGTGTGGAGCTGAGAAAAGATGTCGATTATGCTCACTGTTCGACTCCACATGTAGCTCTGCAAGCCCTGAAGGCCCGGCTCACTTGTACCATAGCCTCTGGCTATGCGAGACTATTGTGAAGTTGTGGAATAATCAGATATCGACTGCACTCACTGTTGTACGACTCCATGTCTAGCTGCTCGAACTCCTGGAAGCATCGTGCTCGTGTAATGATCTGAGTTTCAAGTTGTAAATCTTGCACAGTTGAGCCCTCGCTGCGAATACAATTCAATTGGCCGGCAGGAAACCCGCAACATTCCTAACATTCCTGAGCATGACACGTACATATGCATAACATGAAAATAGATCCCCCATTCAGTGCCTCGCGCTAATGCGCTCGGCAACTATGTACGTACATGTAGCCGCCTTTGTTCATGTCACTTATGATTATTATCCAATTTAAATTTCAAGATGGAGGCACAGATATTGACTCAGAGGCAGCCCAAGCAGATTCTGGAAGAGCTAGACAGACTTCTGGAAGAAAACACACTTTCACCATCGTACATTGACAGTATGAACGACCCTGACTATACCCTTCAGCATAAGCAAATGCAGAAGGCCTGCACCAAGAACAGGGAGAATAACATCAACCATGTTGTGGAACAAGCCAGTAAAATGATCGCAGCAAACAACAGCAGTACCTTCTGTCTGGGCAGCATTGGTTGTGGAGATGGAAGTTTTGACAAGGAAGTTCTCACACAGTTGCTGGAAGAGTATCCAAACCTAGACCTACACTACATTGGGGTAGACGTGAATGAGATGTCCTGTCAGATAGCCCGAGAACAACTTAGTCCTTTGAAGGGTGTACGATTTGAGATTTTGGCAAAAGATTTTCAGCATGTAAGTCCTGCAGATATTGAGCCTTGCGATTTAGTAACCGCAGTTCATGTTCTTTATTACGTTGCTTCTCTCAAGACTGCGTTGTCATGTGCTTTGAAGGTGATTAAACAAAGTGGATGCCTCATGATAATCAATGCCCACCGATATCCACTGAATGAGATTTACCATCGATTTTGGCTTCAGGAACACAAGAGACCACTATGGTATACTCACGATATTAAGAATGTTCTAGAGGAAATGGGCATTGCTTACCGTCTTATGGCCTCAAGTGGGCCAGTCGATGTCTCACACCTTTTCAGAAGTGATCTTCCAGATCTTCATCTGCTTAACTTCTTAGCTCTTACGAAGCTAGATCGCTACCCACCTGTGTTTGCCCAGAAATGCACTGAATACTTTTACTCAATTGCAGAGTGTAAACTGGAAACATTTGTACTAACACAGGAGGCAGACATTTTTTATATTGCAATATGATTTTCAGCACTGGGTTTGTAAACAGCATGCATAGCTATGCATGGTCTCCATTATGAATTTATGAAGTTGGGTTGTTTTAGTTGCTGGTTTGTTTCATGAGATGTACGCATTAAAATCTATCCCTAGAAGCTTTGTCTGCTAATTCTGTATGTCATTTTACTACAAGTTGTTAGTTAAGACTCTATTGCAAGGACTTGTATTAGCCATGTACTATTACTCTATCCAAATAGTTTATGCACACAAGTTACTTCTTTTTTATACCATGCACTTGACTCATTGGCCGCTCTGGCCTACTTTGTGTCGTTAAAATCTTGTTATATCCTTTACCATTAACATTGTTGACAAGTAAGATACAACACTCAACTCCTGTGGAGTGTGGGGCTAAATGCAATGCCTAACATTGCTATTGTGTCCAAAGAGCTTTTTATTCACGGCACATGCCAGCTTTCACACAAACGAAGTTACCAACATGCATGAATCAATGAATGTTACCAGCTTTACTACATCCCTCCCCCTTAGATGACGACAGGGGCACTTGATCCCTTATCAAGGGCTCCTTTGATTCGTCAGCCCTCAGGCCAGTTGTAGCACTAGCTGCAGCAACCTATTCTTTGTCCTTGGTCACTCCCATGCAGCACTTCATGAGCCAGATTCAGCCCAAGATCCCCCACCCACCTAAGTTAGGCAGGATGAGTTTGCACAGCCTCCCTAGCTCACTCCGCCTTCTCTGAACCAAGTAGCCTCCCAAGTTTGGTATAGCAGTCCATCCTGGCCAGTAGTGGAATCGTGCTGGGATGCCATTGTGTCACGTTTGCCAATTCCCACACATGACTCAGCAATGGGTTGCGGCCAGTTGCTATTCTGTGATTATGATGTGCCGAGGATACTCGTCCTTACCAGACCTGCCTCCCCACCTGTCTCATCTCTGCCTGGTACATCACTACGGTCATCTCCATCACTCAGGAGCTGCTCATGTTTGTCTTCCACAGCAGTGTCCTCAGGGTCCTTCCCCCTTGATTGCACTTTCCCCTATCACTGCCTCCATTCCCATCTTCCATCAACAGAGGTATGGCCTCCTCTCTCCTTTGCATCCTCCCTCTCTCAAGCTCTCTCCTATTGTGCTTTCTTTGAATGAAAGTGCATCACTGCAACTCTCCACCTGCCACTTCATTTGGCCATGCAAGGATAACTGTGACTGGGAAGTGCCTCGTGAACAATAATTACATACACTACTATGATGATCATAGTAGTGTATGTAATTATTGCTATGAGTATGATCCCATATGGGACTAAGGCACCACGATACATAACATGTACATGTATCAGATATGCAAACATTCATTTGAGAAGTAAGGGTCTCCCTACTCTATTTAATAGGCTGTCAGCGAACATGCATAGAGTCTGACTCCAATGATTACTGTAATCTGCTTCCACGCAGTAAACCATACTAGTCTCACATGCACATATACAGTGACAGGCATGCACATATACGGGGTGGGGGTGGGGAGGTATTCACCTTATGAACAGTGTGTATTCCACTGCTTTGTAATCTTATTGTACATCTTAGCTTCGTGCTCAGTGTTACGTACCACCGACCACTCCCCTAATCATATATTGCTGTACAGGAAGAGAGGTGAAGACAATGCTTATGGTGGCTCAGAGTAAAGTGTGGACTCCAGTGAGATAGATAAGATAAAATTGACTCATGATCATCAGCAAATAACCACATAGCAAAACTGGTAATAAGTTTGCTAATGCCACTACTCTCTGCAGTGGGGCGGGCCATTCTTTCCTGCAGCTTCTTCGAATATGAAATATCTTCTCATTTCGATACACAGGTAGATTAGAGAGCGACCACCTTGAACTCCATCCTGGATAGACCCCAGTACATCAGTAACCCCAGTTCCATCTCCAGCTGCCTTATCAAGGAACCTTTGCATCCCCTGGCAAGGCATCAGATTTATAACGATGTGGTACGGACTGAGTTTGAAGTTCAGTGGTTGAGTTTCCTGTGCCACTGTTAACTGAGAGCGTACAGAAGCCACGAGGTTCACCTGTAGATGTATGGACAATACTTATAGTTGATAGTTCATAGTTACTATAATTATAGCACTGCAAGCTTAGCATGACTATGATTAGCCACCAATTTCCATGAACAGAATCCTTATCATTTTGGAACTAGACTGTGTTCATAGAACACATGTTGCTGTACCCCACAGAGTGTATCTGCCATACACCCTAGCCTTTGATCTTTGTGTACACCAAACTGTTGTCATCAAGATTTTATGTGTCTGTGTGTCTGTGTGTGTGTCTGTGAGTGACGGAAGTGGGATGTTCGTGGGGCGGGACTAGACTATAGTGACGCGTGACCTTCGTACTTTAATTTATTTACTGAACCTTGAACTCCGTGAAGAATGTTCGAGAACATTGGGCCCGGGGCATGGGCTGGAATCCAGTATACAGTCGGGGAGCAGCAGTCGAAGCGGATGCAATTGGGCGAGCAGCAGTTGAAGCGGACGCAATCAGGGAGCAGCAGTCGAAGCGGACGCGATCGGGAGCAGCAGCTGATCGTGAAAGCGGCGAGCAGCAGCTGAAGCGGGCGCAATCGGGGAGCAGCAGCTGGAGGCGGAGGCAAATTGGGAGCAGCAGTGGAAGCGGATGCCGCAATCGTGCCCGCGAGCAGCAGCTGAAGCGAACGCAAGCGGCAAGCAGCAGCTGAAGCGGACGCAGTCGGGGAGAAGCAGCTCTTCAGAGAGCTGTCCAGCGCCGGATTACGCATGGTAGGCGAACAAGGGGGAAGTAGCTGAGCGAGCGAAGCGAGCTCAGCTACTTGTAATAAAATACACACAGTTGCCAAGCAGCATTTACTGGTTGTCAAGTACGTTTGCAGACATGAAATTTGATATATCTGTGTATACACCAGTCTAGCCACTAGCCCCTCTCCGCCCCGGCCGGTCAAGCGGGTGCGCGGCCGCTTGACCGGCCAGGGCGGAGAGGGGCTAGTGGCTAGACTGTGTATACACTTATCCAGTTCAAATATATTCATGAAATCAGTACTGCTGAGAATGCACTTATTAGTAACCAGTTGCCAACATTTGCTAACCAGTTTTCCAGTTCTCAAGCATCAGGGACGGAAACAGCATTATAGCAAAAAGTGGGGGAGCTAATAGCAAAATTGCATGCTGCTGAAGGCAGGGATAGAGGTGCATAGTACCGATCAGTCTGTGTGAAGCGTGGAAAAAAATGTCACCTTCTTTTAGGATGGGCTCTCGTGGCACCTTTGCGCTTTGCACTGCAAGTTAGAGACGTCGGCCCCCAAGAAATGAGGTGACATTTTAACGTGTGTGTGCGTGCGTGATGGAAGTGGTATATTCGTGGGGCAGGATTAGGCTATTGACACGCGACCTTTGTACTTCAATTTACTGAACCTCGAACTCCACGAAGAATGTTCAAGAACATTGGGCATGGGCTGGAACAGCTGGGGCTACAAGCGGATTGAATTGGGGAGCAGCAGTCACAATTGGGGAGCAGAAGCTGAAGTGGACGCAAACGGGGAGCAGCTTGCAGTTGAAGCGGATCGATGCCATTGGGGAGCAGCAGCTCTGCACAGAGAGCTGTCCAGCGCCGGATTACTCACGTAGGCGAACGAGGGGGAAGTAAGGGGTAGCTGAGCGAGCAAAGTGAGCGAAGCTACTTGTATAAGTTAGTG
Source organism: Axinella damicornis (assembly GCA_963931865.1). Lineage (NCBI taxonomy): Eukaryota > Metazoa > Porifera > Demospongiae > Axinellida > Axinellidae > Axinella > Axinella damicornis. The sequence continues at coordinate 12,989,734 of OZ007508.1, forward strand.
CTAGATCCAGCCTTTTTTTTGGGGGGGGGGGGGGGGGGAGGGCTGCTTTTGAAGTCCCTGCCCCCATATCTCCGCCCCTGAATGCTCATACATATACCTCTATAAAGGACGGTTTTTGAGTCCCAAATAATCGGTTTCCCAAAAGCAGTTTGAACCTCTAAAAAGAAGACAATCTCTCTACAAAGGACAAAATCCTGAATTTATATTGTCCGCCAACGGTGTCCTGATTATAGATGTTCCACTGTATGTACTTCATATCTCACAATTGGGGAGGCACCCCACAATGTTGATATGATGCAATCAGCATACCACTTCTCAGGAAACCAACTATGAGTATACACTTCTTAGTATTCCAGTTCCCAAGTATTGCATAATCAGAAACACTATAGGTACCTTCTTTGTCTTCAGTTCCAATTGTCATACCAACATAGTAATCCTAAAGCTGTTTATGCACTCCTTAGTAACCAATTGTCAACTATGGTACCTATACTATTGCATAGTGACTTGAAGCTGTGTATGAACTTCTTAGTAACCAACTATCTCATTGACAAGTAGGTATCGTACCTACCATTGTGCAGCGACTTTGAAGCTGCGTATGACAGGGCCGTAGGGGTAGGTGCGGCAGGCGCAGCAGGTATACGGCGGCCGCTGCACCAATCATGATTATGGTCAATCTGGCTAGGTTTGGCAGCAAGTTGTTGAAGTCTTGCAACTTCAGCCCTGAAATTCAATAGAGGGGCATGTGTCCAGATCCCTCTACTTCACACGCTTCATGCACTTCAACAGAGCCAACGTAAATCGTTCAAATTTTCATTACCAAACAGATCAGGTGTAATCATTACTAAGAATTAGAAGAGCATACATACATGTAGCCATCATTCAATTATATACATGTACATTTGCTCCCATTGAAAAGCACGCATGCAATGTTTTTTTCAATCGTAGCCCAAGGGTCAACAGAAATTGGACACTTACTATAATTATTATACTAGTGGAATGTGGAATGTGTGACATTGTGGGGCGAGCGTGAGCGAGTGCATGTGCGAAATTAGCTATGTGGAACAGTTGTAGCTACTGCAGGGCCGTAGGAGTAGGTGCGGCAGGTGCGGCAGGTGCGGCGGCCGCCGGACCAATAATATGCTCAGTCTGGCTGGCAAGTTGTTGAATCTTGCAGTTTCATCCCAAGATTGCACCAGAAACGATCTCAGAAGGTCTAAAATTCCCGGGGGAGGGCCCCCAGACCCCCCTATTGGAAGCGCTTCAAGCGCTTCCTCCGCTTCTTTGGTTAGTGCGCTGCGTGCGCCATTGAGACGCCTCGCTCAAAGCGCGCTCTGCCTGACGAAACTAAAATTGCTTCCTACGGGCCTGAACTGACGTACAAGACTGTCATAATTATGCATCAGAATGTGACTAGCCCTACATGAGAACAGCTCAGGTCACAGAATGTCACACCAAAAGTACACTGTCGCATATGCACAACACAGAGTGAGGCTAGCTGAAGCAGTCTAGCGGCGATATGGATACGGCAGGAATTAAACACAAAACCTATAGCTACTAGCTAGCTATATGCATGCTGCACACTGGTCCACACACCATGTGCTCTGCAGGACACGTACACGTAGCTACGGCTCTGAGGGCAGAGAGGGGAGGTACATGTAGGTAGGTCACGATCGATCTGTTGTCGCCATAGTCCGAGGCTCGGTGCCAGACTCTCGCGCACGGCAGGTACGACATCCGGAAATGAATGCGTACGTTATATTGCATGCGCTGGATTTACGGTATGGGAGACAGATCGACAACATTGATCATACATAATTATACGTAGTACAGCGCCATATAGCGCCGCGCGCGAGACTACGATTAGTGTGGGGCTCGCTCACGCTCGCCCAATAAGCGGTCGCGGTGCATGCAAACCAATCATGTCAAGCTCCACCCCTATAGGCTAGTAACGAGCGCCTACATCTCTTGTTTTCATTACTTTGCCTGTTGCTCGTGCAATTGTCCCGAATCACACTCGAATACTAATTGCTTCTAAATGACCTGTTAGAAGACTCACAGACATAAAGAATGACAGATGGAAATTACATTTGTGCATATCCATATGCATGTCATAGCTGTGAGTAGCCCCCCCCCCCCCCCCCCCCCATTCACTCCAAAAGGCAGTCAGACTTCCTTGTATGTACTGAGTCAGCATATTACTGGTAATAAGAGAAAATACTGGTACAAAATGGATAATCAAACCAAGACTGCTCACTCAGCACGTAATTATGCAAGTGTGTGTGACAGGAGGGTTGGGGATGAAGTGAATGAGAGCAGGGCCATAGGAAGCCAATATTATAACAGCACAATTAGGCACGGAAACCTCATTTTTCAGTTATCTTGATGGGCTCTAGATCTTGTGGCACCTTTGTGCTTTGCACTGCAAGTTCCAGATGTACGAGGATTGCAGGCCCAGTGGGAACGAGACAACGGACTGTGCTTGAGCACTCGGGCTTTCGTGTAGCCTGGTTCCCAAGCTCCTCCCCTGCGCTCGCCGACGAGAAATTCGTGCATGCCCACGCGATAGATTTTTTGCAAGCTCAAAACCGGTACGGCCATGGCCAGACCAGCCGTAGTGGCTCCAACGGCCCTGGAGAGGACAGAGTTCAATTCTTCTGACCCTCTTCCAGCAGCCTCATCCCATGCCCTTTCCCACTGCTTTCTTGACAAGCTAACTTTGAGCAGAGTGGGAGCTAGACAGCCTGGAGATGAGGCAATGAATTCCTAAGGTTTGCAATCCTCAGTGATCACATGTAGGTTTGAGGTCTATGGTGCAGGGCTTATAATTGAACCTACCATCCAAAACTGCCATCAATGCGGTCCTATCGGATGGCACTGCATAATTACATAGACCTCATTCCCATGCAGCCTGGGAATGAGGCTAGTTGTGCAGTAGTTGTAAACTCATTGTAAACAAGGACTGCTAACCTGTCTCTGTGTCAGCAGTATTCATGGCCTCCCACATTGTAGTCATGGAAACCCAGTGTGCAGGATACTTGAATCTAGCCACATCCATGACGAGAACTAGGTCACGTTGAGGGTGGTATCCCCCAATGGGAGCAAAGTGGCCACCTCCAGTCTGATCAAGAGTTTCACAGGCATAGCACACAACGACTACTCGGTCATCAGTAGTAGTAGCAGATTGCACGAGCCTCTTGAAATACTCGAGTGTCACTTGCCCTTTCAGTTGGAACATTTCAACATCCAGACCAGAGCACCTAGCCAGGTAGGCAAACTCCTCAATTCTGATCTCCTTCTCTTTCATCACCTCCAAAGGAGCACCAAAATCTAGCATGTTCTCATGGTACCTGCAGGGGGGAGCACAGACCTTGATGAGTCAGCTAAAGGTTGTACAGAAAGAGCTATGTGTAATTTGTTTACTCAAAAGTCTGTAGCAAGTTCTGGTTTCTCCCTACATGCACTTGTATAAACACAAAAATATATATATACATGTACTGTTGACAATCAATCTGCTCAATTATGCACAGTAGGTAGGAGTAGTCAGAATCTGCCAAAGTTCGTGACCGACTCGGACGCTATAATTTTAATCAACCAACCTGCTCAATTATGACTGCTCTCACATCACAAACTTGTAGGAGCACGCAGATACGTACTACACTGGCACATGCATCCACTTTACTCAAGTATCAGACATGATGTGGTTGGCATGAAAAGTGGTGTGCTCCATCTAGAATGCAATATCTCGACAATTATTGCACAATATATTTCGTACATGCATTGCGGGTAAGCTTGAGTGAACCCCAGCCCTACACCAGCGTGTTCACTGGCTGCTGAGTATTGCTTGTACCTATCACAGTGCGGTCATTTCTAATTCAGTATTCTAGTGGTCATTTCTAATTCAGTATTCTACAGTTGGACATACATGAAAGCCTAGCACCTCATGTTCGTATGCTGTACATGGAAACAGCTGAGCTGACCGTAGCGGTACTAGCTAGGCTTCAGCGATGAAGGGCGATCAAGGCGAGATGCTGGAATGGATGAGCGAAGGGAAGACAGACTTCAGCAAGAGAGGGAGACTGTTAGGCAGATGCAGAGGTGATGAACTAAGCTAGACCATGCAATGAGCAACAGGAAGCTAAGCGTTGGCTATAGTCTCGAGACCAGCTGCATTTTTACATCCGGCTGGGAGGGTGCATTTTTGTCCTGCGGGGAGGGGAAAAATAATTTTCCCCTCCCTGCCATGCAGACATAAAATGGTTTTGAGACTAGGTATTGGCAGTGGAGGAAGAGAGATGGACAGAGGAGGTGTTGAGACGGATGAGCAAACAGGCTTCCTATATCCCCCTCTCAATTCACACTTACAATAATAGGTTTCACACTTCATACATTGTGACCATGTAGAAGTCGCCCAGCATAATGCACGACAGTACCGAGTCGAGCCTGCTATGTTTTACGCCGGTGCTACAAACTACGTACTACAGACTTGTTGAGAGCTGTAGAGGTCAGCTGGAGGGAGATATTCTCTCAGCGACTGGGGGTGCTCCTCTCAGGTACAGACTGTACCAGTCCCACGCCCAGCTTTTTCGTTGCTTGCCGTACGTCACTTGCAGTACAGCAAGCGACGAAAAGCTGGGCGTGGGACTAGGAAGAACGAGGCTACCACGAACTTCAAACTGCAGACCGTCAACGATGAACGACAATTGGCTACATCGCAAGCCCCACCTTCCTTTATATGCTGCGCCGGGCCTCTTAGCCTATGATCACTCAGAGAATGATTATTGGCATGCAGTACGTCCGTTTATCAGGCGAGCTCCACAATGAGCTGCATTCTCCTAGTTACCTAGTTATGCATACATTATTGCAATGGACTGTGGAGTTTTGTCATGTCATTTTGTTGTCCTGTGTAAGGTAGCCAGGAGGTGTTAATAAGTGCTAGTTCCAGCTATGTCATAGTGGGAAATTCCTATATATTGAGATTCTGTTTTGGGTAACAATTATGACCACACAGAATGACAGAGGAGCTTTATTGCACTGTCACATGACTGCACATGATTGGAGGACACTCTTGTCAAAACCATGTTGATGTGCATATACTGATCATATTGTGCCTCTGATTAACGTCTGTCTCATTGGTTATACTTCAATAGCTGACAAATGAGCTAAGGTTCGTACATAAGCTCCACCTACCACCTCCATGGAGCCTTCCAGACTCTCCCAGGATCCACTTCCAGGGCGTTGAGGACCATGACCAGTGTTGAGAGACCACAGAACGTGAGCTCCTCCTGAGTACGAAACTGAGCAGCTAACGGGAAGTAGCAGTTCATGTACCCTGAAAAGCAGAAGAGAAAAGTGCACGACCCACTTTGACAGATAGAAGGAGTTTTAATTTGTAACTACTTTCCTTTACCACGTGTATTTAAACCTACACCCACTTCGTTAATGCCACAAAACTAGAGGTGTTCACATACCCCACGTGGAACATCTACAAGGTACATGTAGAGTGCAGCTACAAATCGCTGGGCATCTCTGCCAGTGTGCATCAAACATGTGCTATCACGTATATTGTGTTTGTGTATGGCCGTATCCAAGGTCTGGGAGTGACCGATTGATGATCGTTACGAACAATCGGAAATAGCAGGAAAAAACAGCCGAAACAACAGTCATAGTCTAGCGGGCTAGCCCCTCGAATTTTCCCCAGCATGGATCGACTCACGTGACCGCACGGGGAAAAAGAGGGTCTAGAAACTTTGGACCACTTTGCTTGGGCTCTACTCGAAATCGGGTAGAGCCAATCAGATTGCAGCTGTCACGTGGTGATCTTTCAAATCGCTCGGTACAAGCGTTGAGGACTGTCTGAAGTTGCCTGCGATTGCTGTTCTCCTGCACAACGACCAAACAGACAGAAGTACAAACAGCCAACGAGGTTAGCGGGCCTGAATCAACTGACTGCAGTTGCACTAATTGGAATATTATGACGTATACGGACGTGATGTAAGCTTTATTGCATTCTTTCGTACCGAGTAAAGTGGTCCAAAGTTTGTAGACCTTACTTCTCCGCGCGCGCATACTGAAAGCGATCGCACGCTGGAGAATCGAAGGGCTAGCTTGTTAGACTAACAACAGTCACATCTGCGAAGTGTATGAATGGTGGACAAGACTATTAACTGTCACCTCAAAGCATGAACTATTCAAATGCCTGTTCTTGAAAGGACTTCGCACATGCGCACACGGGGTAATGATGACGGTACCACTAAACATATCCATGAGCTCCCTGTACCACATACGGATATTGGTCCAGCAGGAAGTACATACAATAGGTATAGGTGCCCGCTATATACAATAGGTATATAACGGGCACACATACACATTCAGCACTGGCCCTGGCCCTAACCCATCGCCCTACTTCCTGCCGGACCAATAACCACTTCACTTAAGCTCACTTCCACTCAGATCATCTTGTAGCTACATTTTCTCACTTCTTTTCTGTACAGTAAGTGGATTGTCTTCCATCATATACAGCTCTAGAGCTGGCCTTGCAGGTAGTGTACAACTCGTATCGTGCAGCCTCGTTCCCGGGACCATGGATACGTAGTCTTAATTATCCATGCCGGGACTGAGCCTGGAACGAGGCTACACACGTGTCACTTTGACTGTGAATATAGTTACCACAGTGAATATAGTTACCACGGTAAACTATAGCTGCTTTAGCTATTATAGTAGAGTAAAAAATTACAGTACCTACTACCCAGCCCGAGTCTCCCTCTCACTCACCAGACTCACCTTCATCCAGCGCTTCCTTGAAGATCATTTTCCCTTCCTTCGAACCGAACGAAATACAGAGTTCAGGAAGCTTGCTGCGATAAAAGTGAACTTCTGCGCTCATTTCCACAAGAACTTGGTCTAGCTATAGTAGAGCTAAACTACGCCGCACAGAAGTTATGGATTCGGAGTTGTCTTCCGGAAACTGACGGTGAATGGTCTTTTTATCAAAACCACACACACTGCGGTTGGTCTTCCTATACACATTCTGTCATCTGTGTATTAAACTACGGGCATGTACGGGACAGTCCCTTCCAGTCCCTGGAAAATGCCGGTGTCATAGTGTAGAGTGTCCCCCCACAAAATGTCCCCCCGGACATTATTCACTGGTGAATAATGTCCCCCCGGACATTATTCACTAGTGAATAATGTCCCCCTAGGACATTATTCACCAGTGAATAATGTCCCCCCTCAGTGAATAGTGTCTCCCCCTAGTCTAGCAGGCTAGCCCCTCGAATTTTCCCCAGCACGGATCGACTCAATGCAGAGTATGCACCCACATGTATAGCACATTCAAAAGTGGTGGTCCATGGATTTACTATAGCCTCATTCCCAGCCCTCCAGTTTTGATCGTTTTTGATCATCTAAGTTCTCACCCTAAAACTGGAAGACCTGGGAACAAGGCTAGGTGGTGGGTAGTTTAGTGTACACTGTGGGTGCAAAAGTTTGCCCTGCGAATGTGTTGCAAACAGTGGGATGCAGGCTACTCTGATCTCCTAAACATGTTTGACTTGCCATCTCTTGAGAACCGCCGTCTCTATCTCAAATTATGCCAACTATTTAAGATTGTTCATAATCTGTGTCACTATCCTCCTGGCACTGTAGCGCTTAGAACCACACCGTCACATGCAACAAGGCCCCTTATGCTCCAGCAGCCTTTTACTAGAACTAATTCTTTATTTCACTCATTTGTTCCAGACTCCATACGTAAATGGAATAATTTACCTAATTATGTTGTACAATCACCTAATTTAAATTCATTTAAAAGTTCACTTAGAGTATTTATGTTGTAATAATTATTGTGTTGCCCTGTTGTCTGTATTATTCTCCCATTGTCTTGGGTTTGCATTATCATTAGCAGTACTGCTAGTTGTGTATCCTATGCTGTTGCATAAACTTTAATAGAAAAAAAGAAAAAAAAATCATCAGTTGCAGACCAGTGAATAGAGCATTTTCATTGACGTCACATGACGTCATCGTCCCGTTAAAGTTGTTGCTATAGCAACCAAAATTTATTTGACAAAAGTTGGACGGTTGTAGAATGCAATTTTAAAATATGAGAATAGTTGGAAACATCATTAAAAAGTTAAGAGCCTTAGTATTTTAGTGCTCTCCATAGAAAATGTATGGGAAATTTGCCTGGTGTACAGTTTTGGTAGCCTCGTTCCCAGGCTCCCCCCTGTGTGCGCGGTGAACCCTGGTATTTTTCGTTGGCGCGTGCAGGGGGAGGAACCTGGGAACGAGGCTACAGTTTTGGTACACCAGCACTTTTCACCATACATTTTCTATGGAGAGTACCAAACTTCTGAGGCTTATAACATTTTAATAGCAGCACCATTTCCTTTTCATACTTGAGGATTGCATTCTACAAAACCTTAGCTACTTACAAAATAATTTTGGTTGCCATAGCAACAAAATCAAATTTTGATGACATCACATGAAAACGCTCTATACCAAGTGGTTGTAGTTTATGTAGTACTATAGCTATAGGGGTAGCATGCATGCACACCACAGAAGTGCTATTGTGACTGAAGTAGCTACAGTGTCGACATGCATCAGAGAGTGGTTTGAAAGAGTGCAATGCAGATTAGCTACTCCATCATGTGACAGATCTAGAGAAACAGAGCTGCTGAAACTCAACAGAGGAGAGGGCGGGAAGGCTGCAGAGAATGGTGAAGGACTTGGGGAGGCACCCAAGTTGACCTTGGCAATCATGAAGCAATGCATGAATTGGTTACTAAGAAGAGCACATGCATGCCTCCATGGCTTTGGCTCATCAATACTTGGGAACTGGAAGGCACATTGGCCAGTTAATTGGTTTCCTATGAAGTGGTTCATAGGAAACCAACTGAGAGTGCACTTCCAGTTCCCAGTATTGCATAATGAACCAAAGCCATGGAGGTATGTGCTCTTCCAATTCATTGAATATTAATTTAGTAACTCCATACTTCTGAAGCTGTTTATGTACTCCACGGTAACCACCTGCTGTCATGTAGCATGGCTACATAGTGACTTCTGAAGCTGTTTATGCAGAGTAACCAATTTTCCAGTTCTCGGTATCGGTAGCCTTCTATACCTATACCACTGCATCATGAGTAACTAATAGCTTCACAATCATAACACATACATAGCTTCAAAATCATTATACATCATACGTACATTGTAGCTATAATGGCCATGGCACGTACCAGAGAATATCTCAGGTGGATGAGACAGTTATATTTCTCTGAGACCAAAAAATGCTAACACCATGCCCTACATTACCTTATAGCCTAAAAGAAGCGAACAAGGCTAATCTGGAGCTAAAATAATCAACATAGTTAAGAGCAGTAACTTGCTGAGGCCTAGCTCCTCCGTTTGTATTCCATTAAACCAGCAGAACCAAAAAACAACTGCAAACATTTGACCACAAATCACAACAGACTACTCCGGAACAAGCACGGCCGGTATCAGCACAGAACAGGAGTGGCCAGTATCAGCATGCTGGTATTATATCACTGCAAAAGAAGGTTGATTTGGTCCCAACAACATTCTGATTCTGTGAAGCAGTGAGGGTATTCACCATTATTTTGTCAACCTACAGACATATTAGACCACAGGGCGCTACACTACCTGAAGCCGACAGACCAATACTACTAAACCTGAATTTGTTTGTGTAGCACAATCTGATTTGTTAGCTATTCATGCCATTATGAACATCTGCTAGGCCCTCTCTCACTTCTCCCTTCATTTCTTCCCCAACTTCCAACACTGCAGGAGGTCCAGCCAGATAGATCTAATCTGGATCACTAACTTCCCAAACCATGCATAATAATAACATAAATGACAACTATTAGAATTCATCCAAAACAATGAGCCACTGTCTTTGAAGAGTCCGGATCTCATTCTGCATAATAAGGTGTTGCTTCTTGCTACTGTCCATAACCAGCTTTGAAAGCTTAGCTGAAACAGAATCGGCAATACTGTTGTTGTATGGCCAGCTATATAGGAAGACAGCTAGAATAGTGGCAGCATCTATGTTGAGATCACAGTGGTTACACGAACTACTTTTCTTCAGCGATTCTATACTGGGGCCCCACAGCTTTGAGTACAGCAGGTCACCATCATCTTTTGAGACCAGTGGCAACAGGGATGCGTATATGTCCGATTTCTGTATAGCACCTAAGAGCTCAGTAATCGCACAGATGTGCTCCTTGTTCTTGCAGCAGCGCACATCCACCTGATAGGTATGAAGACAGCATTCTATCGGCAGATCCTTGAGGCAGGATACCAGCACACTCAGGGTCTCCTTGAGTAGTTCGATAGGGTCACCAGTGCTAGGGATTATTGAAAGCCAATTCTTCCAGTTGTCAAGGAACGTTTGCATTCCTTGGCGAGGTATTTCATTTACATTGATGCAGTAAGGACTCAGTTTGAAGAAGATCAACGGTTTTCTTGTGGTATCAACTGAGAGCACACAGAAGCCACGAGGATCGCCTGTAGCAAACAAATTAGTAATGACTACATAAGGATGTACCTATGTAGCAAACAATCAAACCAGAATCATTCAGACAGACATTTACAGTGGCCCATTCGTACTTTGCAGTCAACTTTGTCACTTCATGTTTTTCGCTTAATTGCTGTATTTATTTATAGAACTGGATCGGTGAACAATACAGCGAATCAGTGACCAATTCCTGCGTATTGGTAACAGCTACCACGAATTGCTCACCGATCTGCAGTATCGTTCACCGATATGCATGGATTGCTCACCGAATGCTGTATCGTTCATCGATATGCATGAAACAAAACTATACACCGCCATGTTGCCAGATTTTGCCATGACATTGTGTCATTGTGTTTTTGTTTCAGGGCTATGATGTAATTTACAAACATGTGATCATGAACACTATATAGTACTGTCCACCCACATGAAGATTATAGACCCACCAGGTCCATGAAACAGAAGATTAACTTGGTCAGCCCTAACTATTCTAACCTGTCTCCGAGTCAGCAGTATTCATGGCCTCCCACATTGTAGTCATGGAAACCCAGTGTGGAGGATACTTGAATCTAGCCACATCCATGATGAGAACTAGGTCACGTTGAGGGTGGTATCCCCCAATGGGAGCAAAGTGCCCATCACCCGTCTGCTCAAGAGTTTTGCGGGAATAGCTCATCACGACGACTTTGTCATCGGTAGTAGTAGCAGATTGCACAAGCCTCTTGAAATACTCGAATGTCACTCGCCCATTCAGTTGGAACATTTCAACATCCAGACCAGAGCACCTAGCCAGGCATGCCAACTTCTTGAACGTTATTCCCTTCTGTCTGATTACGTCTAAGGGGGCACAACAGTCCAGCATGTTCTCATGGTACCTAGGGGAAACAGCAGCACAGTTTGAGTCTGTAGTAAAGTGGATCTCAGTGCATTATCATGTGTCAAACTTTCAAACTAGATTTACACATCTGGTCACAATTGATTAAATAATATTCCCTAATTGCAACCCTTTATCCTTTATACATCATGATGATGTCAATGCCCCTGGAGTCAGGTGGGATATTCTCTTGTTGCCGAGCGGGAAGCGAGGCAACTAATCGTGCAGTGTGGAGGTCGAATCTGAGCTAGTGCGACTATATATATTTGTCTGTAACGCATTGTGGCCCCGCACGTAAATTACGCGTTGGACCCCCACGCACGCGCGTATACAACCTGCACGCGTGCGCACCATGTGATCTCACCTTTGTCATTAATTTTGTCACTGGATGAGTATGAGTCGGTTTCTGACAGGAGACGACAATTGACAAGGCAAAGAGTGCAGCGACATTGAGGGAGAACTGATGAGGCGAGGAGGGAGACTGCCAAAGTGGCTGACCGCAAGAAGCTTGGCAGGCAGAATGAAGTTGACGTTCGCCGTTCACAGAGACTCACTAGCCTCGTTCCCAGGCTGCGTGGGAGGAGAGAAGACATCTTCTCTCCTCCCACGTGGCCTGGGAAAGAGGCTAAGAGACTCCCTAGCTATCACTCATGGTTATGTTCTGCAACTGCCAAATTGTATCAAAGCTTCCCGCGAGGCATCTCTGCGTGGTCAACCACGTATGCACTAGTTAAAGTGTAAATGTGAAAACATGTCATGATTGCTGTCATGCCATGACAGTTATGTTGAACTCACACTGGTGGCAAGACTGCAAGTGCTGTAAGAGGTTTTGTCTCCCCTTTGGCTGCAATTAATTGTTTCGATTCAACTTGTACTCGGTCCATAGTTGTCCCATAGACAGCTAACCTACCACTCGTCCCAACTGATGCAAATAACAATCATCAATTGGGATGAGCGGTAGGCTAGCTGCCTATGGGTGGCCTTAGAACGAGGCTAGGTTTAAGTACAAGCTGGTGGAGTAATAATTAAGAGTCTATCCACTAAGACCAGAGACATCATTCTGAAAGGTGAGTTTGCCCTATCAGCAAGTTGCATCAGGAGTGTGGCTTGCCACTTGAATTTAGTGTGCCAAATTTTTGTCTTCCCCCTCCTTGCTAACTAGCTACGCTACCTACAACTTCTGGCCAGGCCACCTGGAGCTTGGAAACTTCACTGCTATAGCATGCAAGTGTGCGTCCGAAACCAAACGTCTGGGAACAAGACCATGATTGTGTCCTGTTAATACGCCCCCCTATTTTGTACACTGCATCCAGCCCAAAGAGGGGAGGGGCGTATTTTCGAGTACGCAATTACTCTCGATTATACGCCACCTCAAAAAGTTTTACTACGTTTATGACACTGCCAAGGTTCATGTTCACAGTTACAAAGGTACAAACGATCACCAGTACTGTTTGTGGTCATCATGTGTGGTCTCCCTACATCAGCGAGAAGAGCTGCCACTTCAACTCGAGGGCCATAACATTCACAACGCCTTCGCTGTTGCCATCCTCAAGAACAGCAATACAGTCGGTCATGAACCACGGAACATTTCCTGGTATTTCCTGTGGAAGAGTGGCAGCGAGGTGACTTGTACCTTCGGCGTCAACGGTGACTACTCGATCTGCATGGAGACGATCTGCAAAGTTAGTTGCGCAAGTGTAGGTTAGATATTCCAGAAGATGCTCACCAGGGGGGGCGTTATAACGAGTCAAACTACCCTGTGCAGGAACTTGGGCGAAAAAGAGGGGGAGGGCGTATTTTCGAAGGGGGCGTATTAGCGGGACACTACGGTAAATACATCTGGGTATGTGCCGCGACAAAGGGTCAAGCTAGGTTCATACACACAGCAAGTAGTTTGCGAAACGACAAGTCACGCTATTATCTATGGTACCACATTCCACCTACCATCTCCATGGACCCTTCCAGACTCTCCCAGGATCCACTTCCAGGGCATTGAGGACCATGACCAGTGTTGAGAGACCACAGAACGCAGGCTCCTCCTGAGTACGAAACTGAGCAGCTAATGGGAAGTAGCAGTTCATGTACCCTGAAGAGAGAAGTGTGACCACTAGTATTGAATTGCCTATAGGCTAATAGTTAATCAACGGTAGATTAACCTCACCTTGCTCTAGTGCCTCTTTGAAGATCTTTTTCCCCGCATCTGAACTGAATGAAGTACAGAATTCAGGAAGCTTGCGTCGGTAAAACTGGGTTGATTCACCCATTTCTATTAGACCAGTTTCACGTTCACAATTCTGAACCACTGCATATGAGGACAACACTTTCGAGAACTTTCTTCTGTATACGTATACATACATGCATGTATCAACCACTCCCCTATTCCTGATCCTCTGCCTCGGAAGTGGTTAATACGCATGCGCATCGCCTAGGTCACCTGATCTACACTCCATGCACTGAGCTCCACCCCCTAAGAAGAAAAGTCAAGATGAAGCAGGCAGTCTTCGCTGTGTTTTTCGTCTGCCTCTCGGCCTCCTTCGCCGCCAAGACCGATCTGAATGCATGCACCTATACCACGGATGCGGGAAAGGTGTACGATCTGTCGCCCTTGATATCTAAAAGGTATAAGCTTAGTTATGTGCTTGTATGTTTTGTGTGTAAGGGATCCGGGAGAGCCATTAGGCCATTAGGGAAGTAATGACTGGCATAAGTGCAATGAAAAGGGAATAGAACCGATGGATGAGGAAAACAAAAATTGTTGAATTGAGTGTTTGTGGGTGCTGCATGCTTCAGGCATGTGGGTGTTGCGCCTCGTTGGCCAAGTCAGCATGGGGCGTTGACTTCACAGCATGGCCAGGGGAAGAACAGGCATCCGTCTGATGCATTGGATGGCTGACTGTAGTAGTGAAAACCATTGCACTTATGTCGTATTTCTGTGGCATTTCCATATACTCATGCTGTACCTCTATCTTGGTGTACCATACTGCATATGCACTGTTGATCAAACCGTGGCCTCTATCACTGGTAAGCATTTATGCGGCTACTCAAGCCTACAGAGCAATTGCTTTTCAACACGTACTAGGAGTGTTGTTAGTGCATTATAGCATTTGTCGAGATCACCATAATAAGCTAGCTACTATCTCCAGGTACACCAACGTAGCGGCTGTTTCCCCGATGTAAAGTTTACTCATTATTGTTTAGATAGAGTGACTATGGTTTTGAGTCGCAATGTGAGGTTGTTACAACATCTTGATTGCTTAGCTACAAGGGGTGATCACTCTAATAAGCACCATAGCTAGCCTACTTAGAGCTGTGACCATCCAAAAACTGCCTGTGAGCGTGTTACCATGCTGCTAAACTGCCTGTGAGTGTGTGACCATGCTGCTAAACTGCCTGTGAGTGTGTGACCATGCTGCTAAACTGCCTGTGAGTGCGTGACCATGCTGCTAAACTGCCTGTGAGTGCGTGACCATGCTGCTAAACTGCGTGTGATCCTGTGACCATGCGGGTCCATGCTGCTAAACTGCCTGTGATAGACCCAGTTATGTTGTAGTACAGCCATGCTAATTTTAACCTTTATGTTACTCGGGCCAGATGACCTTTCCAAGAGGGTCAAATAACTAGACTAACTAGCTGCATCCCGCCTCCTTCAGCTCTTCAGACAGTAGTGTTGCAACCCGTGGCAGTATGACTTTCGCGGGGTGCTCACACGAGTACAACGAACTCGTATTATGGAAACAGCAACATAAAGGGCATGGGCAGTGATACTACCGTACATGCTCAGAAGTGGGACGTATGTGTGACAACCGTATTAGTCATGTGATCACTCATTAACGTAAACAAACAATGCAATGCCAGAGCCACAGCTGGATAACGTACACTGCGCTTCCACTAACAAAGGAATTCTCCCATTTGGAGCCAGTTTTCGGTGCAATCCAGTGACAAAACGCCGAGCCAGGCGGCCCGGCATTTTTAAATCACGCTTGCTAAAATTTGGGTATAGGTTGGGCCTGAGATCATGGTGTGGCCTATGTGAAGTAGTATGGTCTGTATCTGCCACCCACTCACAGCTCTAAAGTTATTATAGCCTCATTCCCACGTGCTCAGTATGGGGATTGAGCACCTGGGAACAAGGCTATGGGCGTTATTGGGGGTGTGGAAAGAGCATCTAGCTGCAACACAATTCACTGTGCACCACTTCTCTCTGTAGTGACACAGCTTACATGTGGAACCAGACGGTTATAAATACCGCCGGCAATCTGCTGACAAATCCTGACTTTTCGAACATGGAGAAGTACAATTTCCAGCTGCAAATCTGCAGGAACATCACTAAGCCCATGGATCCTGGGTCCTGCAATGTCACCTCCCCTGCATACATGGTATGTCCATTGTCCGCTATGTGTCACTTGTAGACTATTTATTGCCTGCAAATTATTGATTGGGGCGAGCCTGAGTAAGCCCCACACTAGCATGACTTCATTGCGCCGTGCGTATGTATGTTTGCTTGTTTGCTTGTATCTTGTACTTATCATAAATTTTACACGTGCACAATAATATTCAATTTAGCGAACCCTACACACTTCCGCAATGCAAGGAATAGTGAACCGTCTACCTGTTCGACGGACGATGGCGACAACAAAAAGACGGAGACCACTTGTGGACCTACCTATTCATTGGCTAGAGCACCGCAGTGGCGACAACAAAGACGGAGACAGGTCACGGATCTACTGCCATGTTTCTGCTAGACTGCGCGCTTCATAAACGCTGACCTGTGACTCACAGTTGCTATGATGTGCACGACTGTATGTTTAGTGTCATCATCATTTTCTGTGGCCTACTATGCTCATTGCCTGGTCACATTCTGATGACAGTCATGTGAATGCAACTACTCCTTGCACGTGCATCCACTTTGCTCAGGCTCGCCCTCCAATGTCCTGCATTCCACTAGTATTCTGCTCTGTACTGAATTATTCCTGTGCATACCTCAGCTATAGCGTAAACAAACTCAAGTCTTGTCTATGGTGCCATACTTTCTAGTCGGAAAGTCTCAAGACTTGCTTCTTTTTCCGAACTGCACTTCCAACTTTTGTTGCTACAAACGCAAGTTGTCCAATTCCAAAGCCTTGTTCCAAATATTGGTGCTAATCTGCACTACACTGCTGGCAAAGCTTCAATTATTGACCACCACCATCAATTTCCTCCTGACTGTTAATGCTTTACAATTATTATCGTTCATTCTCCACCTACACAACTGCCGGTGTCCTCAGTCTATTGCTTATCGTCATCTTGCACAATGTGAATATTAATTAAGCAAGTTATTTTGTGCACAAACATGTCAAAACTGTCACCTAGTCCATTAAAATGACATAAACCAGGGGTGGATAGATTTAGAGAACTGGACAGAAACATACTAAACACATATCCAACAGCTTAGTAAGAATGTCGATGTCTAAACAAATGCCCTTATTTGGCAATCAGTCACACAATCCTCTGCGCAGTCCTCACCCTTCCGCAGGCACATGAAACCCAGTCAACACTGCAACCCTGAAGAAAGTCATCTTCAAAACACGTACCACCAACGTCGGGGTCTATATCTTCACCAGGCTGTCCGCAATTCATTGATTCTGCTCTTCTTTGGCTGTCACGGTCTCATCAGGCTTTCTTTTCACACTTAGTTTCTTCCTTTTCACAGTGCTTCCATCTGCTCTTATGTCCACTGTTTTGGTTTCTCTTTCATGAAACTCATGAGGGCCTTGTTGTGAAGGACTGGTAGGACCTTTGCGGGGCATACTGGAGCATCTAATACAAAAAGAACAGCAATACACCATGAAGCACGTCATTTTATGTCCCCCACACACATTGCAACAGTTCTTGCACCACAAGGCACTCGAGCACTACTTAGTATAGTTTTCCGCCTTCTGCATGATATGTCCATATAGCTAGTCCTCTGTAAACCTGATGCTGGTCAATGTTTGGAAGGTTACACTACCTGTACTGTCGATTTCACTTCGCTTCGAACATGCGTATTTCCGTGGATTTTCACGGAAACTGCGTTCTGCAAATATGACACTCACGCAAAGTGCCCGCAGCTTCCGGACTCCAGCGTATTGCGGGCCATGCAATTTCCGTAAAGCTTCACCCACAAGAAGTTCTTGCCGCAAAACTTGGCACGCAATACGCATGTTCGAAGCGAAGTGAAATCGACAGTATATGCTACAGTTACTGAAAAGAGATTTTGTTAATCAGACTACCTGTTTAGGACTCATTAGCTCCCAACCAACAATTGTGTTTGCTGTCTTATTATTTACTAGTCTTCAGCTGGAGTGTTTCAATACATACAATTTCTCTTTCTACAGATGGATCCAACTTCAGGGGCATGTAATGCTCTTGGAAGCCTTGGCGTTGCCACCATGGAACTAAACCCCTTTATGGATGGTCAGTATTATACTGCAGTGTGGAGACAGTTGTGCTGTATTCATTTTGCGGGTAGATAACATCACCTATCAATTTCCCTTCTCCAACTGGATCAGCATAACTACCTTATAATTGACTGGAGCTAATGGTCAGTTCTGAGACTACATAGAGTCAAACAATACCTGCAAGCTAGCACAGCATGCAGTGGCCATGAAGCTCCAATGCCCCTACATAGGCTAGGTGCAAGACAAGGATAGTACCAGTATAGCTTTGTTCATGCAGTGAACATGGGCAGTTGTATGTTACCTAAGTCCAGTGCTAGCTAATAATGTCCCTGGTTGTGAACCCAGTCACACTACCTCCCTCACAGTCATCAGCAGCTGCCATTTTGCATTGTTGCTAAGTTCCTTACTGAGAAACTGCTGCACAGTAGCCTCGTTCCCAGGCCTACCCCGTTTTTTCTGTTCTTCGGTTGGCGTTGACAATAATACACGGATGCGGGAGGGCGGCGAATTATTGTCAATGCAAACCGAAGAACAGAAAAAAACGGGGTAGGCCTGGGAATGAGGTTAGCTACACAGTATGATCAACCTACTGACCAATCAGATTATCAGTCATAAAAGTGTCCTTTTGAATCTTCCCACCACCTGCAATCCACTCAACTCCCTGCACGCATACAATAACAGGTGTCTACCTGGACTACTACAATGGAGAGGCAGTGAACCACATTGTGCGCTACGAGGCCAGGGTCTACTTTGTGTGCAAGCAGAATGTGACAATGGATGGACCATTTTTTGAACACATGAAGGACTCCAATGCAGTCCATTTTCATATCAATACCAAATATGTGTGCATGTAGTGTCCATCACACAACTGTGGTATAATATATTAGATATGAGAAGACATTACTAATATAGGTTTCCAGTTATAGTGCTCTTGCTTAGAGAGCTTGTGAGTTCATTATTATATTTGGTACATGTATTTCCAAGTTAGACCTCAGATCCCGATGAAGGAGCTTTCAAACACTATAATGTAATTGTATGTGAACAGATCATAGTATTATAGTAGCCATTTGACCAGCATTTCATGACCAGTGAAGTGCACATGGATGATGTACACGTTTCAGTAATATGGGCTCCAATTGCAATGGAAAGCTGTATGTCTGATTGAGTCGTAGTACTTCAAACAGTCCCGACTGGTGGTGACTAACCTAGCTGAACCGGGTGCCTTAGATGAGAAGCAAGTCACATGCATGAGGACAGGAGGTAGAACTCAGAGCCTTGCAATACGCAACAGCAGTGGAAAAATCCCCAACTAGTATGGCAACAACCCAGGCACTCTGATCTTCGAACAATACAATTTAGCTATAATTATATGATCTCCATGGTAACAGGAAAGCCTACTCATGATCTACACGTACATGAAACTAATGTGCATTCATGTTCTGGTTGTCAGATCATATGGCTTCTTTCGCAAGTGATCATGACCCCCTCTCTTTCTTGCTACCAAGACTGCCTGAAATCAGAATAATCTTACGTCTTCACTAGACTGCTTACCTTAACCCTGGTACTTTTACATGGCACCTTCCAATTTCCAGTGTTAGTAGTAGCTAAGTTGCAGGATAGGTGATATTGACCCCTGTCACATATGACAAGGAGCTGCTTTAAAGGAACAAAGCTCTTTTGTTGCGTATAGCACTTATCATGGTAATAGTAAATTTCCTTGTAGCAATTGTTGTAGCTAACTTTTATTTGCTCACAGCTGGTACATATTCAAGTACCCATGATTGTTTCGTCTTGTAAACTGCAATCATACACTATCTGCGGCCTAAGTAAATTTCCCAACCTTTTAGCAACTTTAATTGTTCCAATACTCCATTCTCAATGGATATATATATAGACTTCCATGAAACCATGTTGGTATAGCTTGCAGCTCAGATATTAGCTATAAGGCAAATGTTAAACATTTTTACCCCGCGCGCGCATGCGCGAAGCGGGGTTAAGCAATCGGTTTTGTCCGTCAGTCAGTCAGTCAGTCGTCTGTCGTCTGTCTGTCAGGCGAATAAAATTGAACTTTTGCCACATAGACCCTCATAAACCATCGAAAGGGAGTCAAACAATAGCAAATAGCAAAAAACTGCTCTATGTGTACCTGACTGAAGTGAAGGCGCTTCGTTTAGGCTGTTTTTCCAGCTATTTCCTATTATTCGTAACGTTTGGCCCCACCTCTTCAACTTCACAATAATTATGCATGTTGTTGTATATACGGTAAGCGGTCACTCCCACACCTTGGATATGGCCATACACGAACACAGTATACGCGATAGCACTTGTTCGATGCGATCGGCAGAGATGTCACGTCGATTGTAGCTGCACTGTATCCTGTAGACGTTCCGCGCGGGGTATGTGTTCTATGAACACCTCTAGTATTGTAGTGTAATGATTCTGCAGTAGATGAATATCCGCTTGTTTATAGGGTGAGCGCAGAAGATTGAGCTGTAGTGACCGAAGTTTTGCTGTAATGCACAAATAAGAATTTGGTGTTGAATTACTGCTGTGGTAATCCTGACCATGGCTACAAAAGCAGAAACCGCCGTCACTGGAGAGTAAGTTACCATAGCTCAAGGGGATGTACAAGCATTCTGATTGGCTGAATGAGTCAAAACCCATTGACTGGATGAAGAGTTAATGGCTGCATGATTATAGCAGTAGGACAAACCAATCCTATACACTTTCGAAGCATGCTAGTGACGTAGCAGTGTAGAAGAAGACGACTCTTTGCTGTTGAAAACCTTTTCACTCAATCTCTTTGAAGAATCCAGCATGTGATTAGCAACTGATAAATGTAGCATGGCTGGTGGTGTAGCTGAATCGTTACATTGCTAATTAATTGTTAACGGGAGCAAAGGCACATCAGAAAGAAGTGACCTTGTCTGCATGGAGTATATATGACTCCATCCAGAGTTCATTCAGTTCACCGCACTGTTAGTCCAATGACCAATCAGGGGAGATACTGCACCCACTGAACTCAAATTCCAGAAGTATCAAGGATTGTTTTCATAGGTTATGATTTCCATAGTACCCTGGCCAGCTTCATGTTGTTGCATGTTCACAGTACATATATGCAAGAGTGGGAACACAGACACCCGGTGACAAAGCCCTAGAGGGCATGGGAACAAGACAAACCATTGAGTGTCTGGAATGCATGAATAACAACTTGCATATTTAATAGCTAGACCGCACAAGATTAGCAGTAAACATCTTTGAAGTAGCTAGAGTTCGTAGGGATTGAAGATGTAACAGGAAACACAAATTTTGGTAATCCTGAGTTGTGGTAAACATGGCAACACAAGCAGAAAAAGAACACCGTCGTGTCACTGGAGAGTAAGTTATATACAGTGCTAAGACATCTAAAGCCATATATATAGCTCGAAGATGTGTATACTTTGACCTATCTGTGACACCGTAGTTAGCCCACACACAGCCATGATAATAATTTTGCTGCCAGCAAGCAATTATTACATTCCTGGTTTCTATCTTTCGTGTAGTTACTTCAAGAAAGGATACCACAGACACCATAGAAAAATGCTCTATGAGGTGTTCTTTCCAGGAAAATATGTATCAGATCACCCTTGGAGAGATGAGGCATGGGAGAAATGGGATGACTCACAGTACAAGCTTCTGGATAAGCTAAAACCAGTGAAAGTGCCGATTTGTAAAATATCACACGTGTCGCATAACATGGAGGCTGAAGGAATAAAATGTACAAGTTCTTCATACTTTACTTATACATTTAAACCACGGCAGAAGGTAGGAAAAGCATACATCAAGGACGGTCGCCCACTAGGGGAATCATACAAGGAAGTTTGTCATTATAAATATGATCATATCCCTGCAACTGAGTCAGTGCTACCAGGGTACTACTCCTGGTGGGGTGTCAGCTTGACAGGGGTGCCAGAGGCCAAGAGAATACGACAGGCAATCAAAAAACAGCTGAATCGACATAAATATGAGCTAGCTGACTACTTGAAAGACCCACCTGAATCACGCTATGGGAACAACGAATTCTCTACCAAGCTTTCCACCATCCTTCAACACTATTGCAGGTCACGCCAATGTCTTATGAAAGAGGCCTATCTCAAACTTGGAGGAACTCTACGATACCGACAAGAGATCTGCTATGTGATAGTGATATGCACAGAAGAAGACCTGGGTCGATTGTCAGATTTTCCAAACCTTGACCCCCGAAAGTCAGAAGTGTTCGATTCCAATGGGCTTTTGAGTGAGAATGGAAACATCAAGAACTTCCGTGCAGTGCCAATTTTTGAGACAGCGTACCCTGTCCAGGCCTGCAACGATCACAGTTGCAGCTGGGAGGCCATAGCCTTTGCTCTTCACTATCCTAGCAGTGATAATGTCATTCGATGCCACAAGGACAACATCAGCTGCAACACAATACACCATGATTTCTGCACTTCTACATACCCACTTAAGAATTACACTGACAAGAAATATATATGGAAGTGCCCAAATGATATCAGTGAAGAAGAGAAAGCAGTAGATAAGGAAATAAGGTAACCACATAACTATGTACATATGCTTCATGTCCTAGTTCATCAGCTACCTCATTCCCATTCTGTTGCACCTCCGGATCCAGACATTGAGCTAAAGGCAGCCAGCAAAAGAAACTCATGATTGGTCACTAGAATCTGTTTTCATTCCTAAGAATATTTTGCCCTCTAACCTTCATTTCCCAATGAGGGTTGAGGGACTAGTCTGCCTAGACTGATCAGAAGAACAAAGGTAGTCAAAGGAATTTATGTTGACAAAACTGCACACAACTTTTCATCCAGGTGTACTATGAACCCCACCTACATGTAGGTCAATTGCATAAACTTTGCAGCAATTTGGATTATACAGCCTTTTCATTTCTTGTTAACAGGGCTGCAAACCGAAAGAGAAAGCTTGCGGCTCCAGACTCTCCTGTCTCAGCCAAAGTGCCACGAAAAGAAGCCATTTGTAGAGAGACCCAACCAGCACAGAAGAAGAGCTTCTCCATAAATCCAAACAAAAAAAGACAACGCAGGATTTCTGTTCAGTCTTAGATACTGCTGTATATATGTAGACACAATCATAATAATACTACTTCTGTATGTATCCCTGCACGATATAGGAGGCATGCCCTTTCTGAACACTGCCAGTATTTTATGAGGAGTGCATGAGCCGCCGAAGGAGCATCAAACTAGTATAGACATGTTGTGATCCCTCACACCTTACGGTCATACCTTATATAGTTCAGGACGTGTGAGGTACTACTTCTGCTACAGCCGGCATGCTGTGTTCGACGCTCCTTCGCCGCCTTCGGCGGGTCATTCGCTCCTGATAATATTATTATGACTTATCCTCGGCCTGACATTCCCACCTCCGGTATCCCCACGCGTGATACTGGAAGCAATCCATGCTGGGGTTGTTTGAGTCTGCATGGGACTAGCCTCGTTTCCAGGCCTCGTTCGCCGTCTCGGGCCTGGGAACGAGGCTAGCATGGGACAAGCTTAAGACTAAGCAAAGACCTGAGAAGACTCCACTCCACACGTTATATTAGGTGCAGAATAATAGACATGCAAGAAGAAGAGAACCCAACTGAATACAGAAAATTCTACTATACCTACCTATAGCCATCTGTGCTGGTGGTGTGGTATGGAGACACTCCTCTCTGGTGCAGGATCCGGAATAGAACACAGCACTGGCATCAGTGATATATATACCCGTGGTCTCATTCTAATACCCTCCAGGTCAGGATCTGGAATGAGACTATAATTATTTTGGGTGCTCAAGGTGAGGAAGTGTGTTGTTCATAATTATACACTAATTGCCGGCTGTAGCTATTGTTATTCACAGATCTAATTTATAAATGGCTGTAGCTGACTCAGCAATCCATGTTTACCCTCCTGGGAGAGGAGAATGTCATTGCTGGGCTCAGTGCATGACAGAGATTCTACAACTTCAACAGTCAAATTAATAATCATTGTTCCAAGTGACACCCACGGTTGCAGAATTGAGCATTAACTAATAATGATTGGTGATGGACGCTAGTAATTTTACCACAAAAGGTGAGTTTGCAGTACCAGGAAGTTGCTCCAGCTGCCAGAAGTGTATGTGATAATATATACGTAGAGGGAGGTAATGTGATCGACTACCATGCACCTGGCCCCTGGCTGTTAGTGGCAGTCCAGTGACAATACCTCCCTCACAGTCATCACCAGCTAGCTAACATAGTACAATCAACCTACTGACCTTAAGAGGTTCTTAAGTTAATAAGCTCAATAGCTTGTTGCTATATATATGACGTGGTTTCCAGATGTGGCTTGCACAAATTTGACAATAGCTACTACACACTGTCAAGATAAAATGATACAGGTAAGTTCTCAATAGTGATACATTACATAGAGGGTAAAACTGAAATGATTATTTCTAAGTTCATAGGAATACCAGCTACATGTTAAAACACCATGTCACTCCAGAGTAATGGTTGCAGCTACATGTACATGTATGAAGTTCTTTGTAGGTTACCATAATATTATTAGGCATTGACTGTTTCCAGCGATTCCATATGCAGTGGCTCTCCACCGGTACCATCAGTGTGTTCCGTCTTGTTCTTTGCATTCAGCAGCTTCATCAGCTTCTTACTCATGAAGTAGGGCTTGTCCAGCCCATTGTTGCACTCCAAATCCTCCACTATGTAAATGTGAAATCATTATTATAACAAGTGAACATCAGGTTGACAAAATAAGTAGCCAGACAATGGCCTGCAAGCAATGATCAGCTGCTATACAAAGTTTACAGGAAACACTCAATGACATCAATAACTATCTTCCAACAATTCACAATCAGAAGGTACTTAAATGCCATGCAGTGCTTTAAGCCATGACCAGAGTGACATACCGCTAGCGATGATTATGACTACATGTCCAGCCAATCTCATGTCTATGCTATGCCCATGAAGCTGGCGGAAGACATTTCTCTTCTGTACTTGAAGCTAAGCCCTATTACCCTCAGCATAAGATTTCAAGTGACACTTGACAAGTGTCACTCGAAATCTTATGCTGAGTGTGTGTGTGTGGTATGTGTGGTGTGTGGTGTGTGGTGTGTGTGTGTGTGTGTGTGTGTGTGTGTGTGTGTGTGTGTGTGTGTGTGTGTGTGTGTGTGTGTGTGTGTGTGTGTGTGTGTGTCTGTCTGTGAGTTACGGAAGTGGGGGGTGCGGGGGGTGGGTCCAGACTAGTGACACGTGACCTTTGTAGTTTACTATAACCTCCGAACCTCAAACTCTACGAAGAATAGTTGAGAACGTTGGGCAGGGGCTGGAACAATCAAGAACAGCTAAGGTTGCAAGTGGATGCAATCAGGGAGCAGCAGCTGAAGCGGATGCTATCGGGGAGCAACAACAGAAGCAGACACAATCGGGAAGCAGCAGCTGGAGTGGACGTGATCGGGGAGCAGAGACGCAATCGGGGAGCAACAGCTGAAGCGGATGCGATCATGGAGCAGCAGCTGAAGCAGACACAATCGGGGAGCAGCAGCTAAAGCTGATGCGATCGGGGGCAGGGGAGCAGCAGCTGAAGCGGACACGATCGGTGAGCAGCAGCTAAAGCTGACGCGATCGGGGGCAGGGGAGCAGCAGCTGAAGCGGAGGCAATCAGAGAGCGGAGGTGAGCGTTTGTCAGACTTCTGCACAGAGAGCTGCCCAGTGCTGGACTGCTCACATAGGCAAATGTGGGGGCAGTAGCGACACTACATGTATTTGAAGTCCTTTATTGATTGTATGGTACTGGCCAGGCTCCATGGTGGAAGATAGTGGGTCTTCCAACTGGCGCCAGGTTCCACGATACATGTACATGTCTTAGTGGATGCTGGGTCTTTGTCCGGGTGTACAATTGCTTGTAATGGGCTACCACTACTGGCTGTTGCATGCATATATAAATTGATACTCACTTGCACAGATGAAGATGGTGTCCACGGCCATGTGGTAGACACTCATGAACCCAGATGAGATTAAGTAGGCAGCAATGACGAGGATCTATGAAGTCAATGAGGAAACGTAATATGTTACACTGTGTACTGTGAACACCACAACAGTATTGGGACAAATGCTGCAGGCAGAGGTCAAACGTGGTTTGAACACGCTCTTTAAATGTTCAAGAATAAGAGTGGTGCTGATCTGCTCTAAAGCTCTTTCAAGAGCGCATAAGTACGTAGGTCGCGCGATCTACTTATGCGATCTTGCTCTTTAGATAGAACACCTTTTCCAGTACAGTGGCATCCATCCATCATGTATCCTGCCAAAGGTCTTATTGCCGAGTACCTTAGCAAGAGGCAACTATGCGGCAATACATGTACATTGTAGTTAGTCATGCTCAGGAATACAATTACCGGTTAAGGTTAACACACATGTGATAGTGCATCCGTGACTAGTCTCGTTCCCAGGTGGCCTGGGAACGAGGCTACCATAGGCGCTCTAATTCTGCGTCAATATTCAAAGTCTCAAACCAATAATGCATCGCACTCCGGGGACTATTATTGCATAACACGCCCAATTAGCAGCATGGTAGCTAGCTCAAAGCGCACACAGTACAGTTGAACGGCGAAGAGGGTGCATCACATCACTGCCTGTGAATGTTGTAAAGACACTGTTGCGATATGGCTGGGACATCAGTGAAGGTACAAGAAAGCAACAGCCCCAGGATACAGATGCCCCATGTAGGAGAAAAGGCAGCAACAGTCCGACAACCGGGAACAAACACAACCACTATGCAATAGCCCTGTCCACACTCGTCTGACTTTAGTACCTAGCAAGTTCGTCGCCGTTTGGCTGACCGAATATCTCTTGTTGCGTTGCATTTCTATTTTTTGAGCGACGCATAATTAGAGCACCTACGGTAATCCGTGACACAGTGGATAGATTGTACGAGTTGGCGGAGCCAGTGCAGCACAGTCAGCAGCTCGAACTCTTCAGTGAGCTAACCACGCCATGAGTTTCAGCGCTAGGGGAAGCATGCACTACTTCAGCAAACTTTCCAATGTATGCTTCGTCAACAGTTTCTGACAACACGTACATGTACATGTAGCTGGCCAGCATACTGCATTAGGCCACGCCTACTAATTATGGTCACATGCACGAGGCATTCTCTGTGCATATGCTGTGCATGTTCCAAGTATATACCCTATGGGGACACGGTAACTTCATGATATCGCTTCCTCCTAAATTGAAAATGTTCCAGATTAGATTGACAAGCACTTGCAGACTCTTACATGGTATGAGTCGTGCTACGTTGATGGATATTTTGCTCCGTCTGTAATGAAGTGACAACTACAACTACGTAGTATGTGTACTGCATACATGTACGTATGTCATACAGTAACTGTATGTATGAGTACATGCAGTGTTGTTTTAGTTTAACCAACACTAATACTTATTCCAGCATTTGCATTTTGGTAATTAGAACTAAAAACTAGATGTTGCAAGGCACTTCTTTCTAAAACTAAACCAATGCACCAAGCATGCAAGTAATTATTTACTAATACTACTTGAAACTCTACCCTGCTCACTAACAACGGACAGCTCGTCCTAGTGTCCCATGCCACTCCCAGATTCCAAGGCTGCCAGCAGGGAGTGCTGGGAACGAGGCTGTCCTACATTAGGTACGCATGCGCAGTGTATCACCATGCACGTGACTTTCCTTCATTTTTGGTTTACGATCGTCTCTTGCATCACACTGATCCTTTCGTTGAGGAGCTGTCAGGGAGCAACCAATCGTTTCTCCGACTTGCTAAGATGGCAGCACTGCCACCGCCTTCGCCGACGTGTTCTGAGATCAGTATCTGTGAGTCTGCTCTTGGTGGCGAGGCCGAGGATACTGTGAAGAGTTCTGGCATACTTTTCAGTGTGCTGTTTTTGGAGGTGACTTCTCAAAGTAGTTGGGAACTTGCCCGGAATTTCTTTTCCACAAACTTGATCACTTGAAGTTTCCCTTATAGTACAAATGCTTTTACTCCTTTGGGCATCGTATTCAAAGTGCTTCCACACGGCGCTGGGTTTTTTTGCGACCACACTTCGAAACATTGAGGAGAGCGTAAAGAAGGTCAAGATCGAGCAAGAAGCCGGGAGGCAGAGAGCGTCTTTGAAGGTTAGCCACCAGTTGACATTGGCTGAATCACTAAAAAGTGGAGCCTCTTATGACAAGAGTAGCATCCGATATCATGAGATTTCAAGGAGCAATTATCGTGGGTACCGCAAATGTTCCTTGCGGTATTGTGCAGAACCTGGAGTTTCAGGATCTCCTCAGAACTCTTGATCGTCGCTACAATGTACCAAGTAGAGCACTATTGACAAAAGAGTTGGAGAATGTGCTGACCGAGTTAAAATGCAAGATTATCGCATTCTTACAAATGTTGTAAATGCAAGTGTACAAGCCAGTTTACAAGTTTGTAAATGAACTCCTATTGCTTACATGCAAACTAGCATTTCTCAAGCTGTGTTTGCATATTTATGCGCTCTCTTGAGCTGCTGCGAAAAATATGAATATGGTGAGTTGTATCAGTGACCAGAAGTTGACGCAAACAAAGTCAGCATTTGCGTAGATATATGGTCGAAGAGAGGGCTTTTGTCGTCATACCTTGGCATCACAGCTCATTTCTTTTCCCGTAAAGACAATCGCAGGCACTGTGCCACACTCGCTGTACGCAGAATGCAAGGATCTCACACCGGACTCATTGTGAGAGTTGTGGTCGATGGTACTTGCTGAATGGGAGCTGCAAGCGAGCAAAGTCATTGCTAGTTTGACCGACAACGGTAGCAACATGTTGGCAGCATTCCGGAAGAGGGTTGATGACAGTGTTAGATGTGATTCTTGTGAAGATGAAGAGGAAGATTTGTATGAAGAGGAAGATGAAGATGAGGTGGCTACATCACCAGAAGACGAGATTAATGATTATGAGATGAAAGAAGAAGACCACACAGTTGCGTTTGCACCCTTGGGCGTGTGAGCTGTTTTTCGCACTCTCTCCAGCTAGTGGTGAACAAGTTCTCTGGAATTGCTGCCTACAAGCCTCTCATGACACATGCCACAGCCTTGTAAGGAAGGTGAATAGTTCGTGCAAGGCCACAGAAAGGCTGATACAACTCAGTGGGAAGAAACTGGTGAAGGACTGCCCAACTCGTTGGAGCTCAACCTTCCTTATGATTGATCGCTTGCTTACGGTACGTACATCCTTAACCCAAGTGATGGAGGAATTAGAGTGGGACGATCTCCCCATGAGTGAATGGCGATGCCTGGATGTTGTACGAAATCTACTGCAGCCATTTGCTATATTTATGACACTTGTACAAGGGGAGGAGTTCACTACTGTTTCCTGTGTTCTTCCTGCAATAGTTGATTTGACTCTGAACCTGGATGAAATGAAGCAAAATCCGGAGATTGCGGAAGCTGCACAGGTGTTAGAGAAGGAGTTAAAGGGACGGACGATTCAGAAGATACACCGATCCAAGTGACACAGACTATGAGCCTCTTTTTCTTATTGCAACATCTCTTGATCCAAGATACCGACTCATCCTGAATCCAGTGCAAGTGGAGAGCGCCAAGGTGGAGATTTTGAAGAGATTGAAAAACATAGCTGAAGGTAACAATGGGGCAAGTTCTGCAAGTGAGAGCGAGTTCACACAAGACGTTACTTATGAAGAGCCACCTAAGAAACGCTTTCACCACCTTAATCGTATTCAGGAGGCCAAGTGGAAGGAGGGGCTGAAGAGAACAGCGCGACTTCCCCCCCCCCCGGGAAAGCTGAAGTGGATAAATATTTTCAGTCTGTTGAGGTTGCTGCAGACAATATAGATCGCACTGTCTTTTGGATTGGCCAACCGCTTTACTGAGCTCCATTGCTCTGGATATTCTGGTGATCCCTGCCACATCAGCACCTGTTGAACGCGTATTCTCAACAGCTGGTGAATCTACAGCAGGAAAGCGTAATCGTCTTTCTGACAGATATCTTGAACGGGAGGTATTGATTAGAAAAAAACAAGCATTTTCTGTAGTTGTGCATGTAGTGTACATGTAGCTAGTTTTGATTTGTTTCTTTTGAAGTTGTTTGTGAGCCTATCTGTGGAACTTGTAAGTTTTCCTCTAAAACAGAATACTAAAACTATGTGTAGTTGACGAGGGGCAACCGCACTCCTGGTAGCCGTTGCAACGCCGCGGTTGCCTCGCCGTAGCGAAGCTAAATTATTGCAATTCGTTCCAATTAACGCACATGCCACGTGGCTCAGTCGATCGCGAGCAATGGCGACCAAAAGGAAGACAAGACAGCACTCACAACTTAGCCAGCACGGTGAGTTTTGGCATGTAAGCGTCAGTTAACGACAGCAATCACGGCTGTGTGGTCAGAATCTTCGTGTGCCTTTCCTAAGAACGGTACTGCCACCGGAAGTCGGAGAGAGCGCTCGAGCAATGGCGGCCACGGCGAGACAAAAGCGCTCATATCTCCACCACCAAGGTGAGTTTCAGCACCAAAATTGTACGGTTGGGACAGTGCATGATAGCGATCACGACGGTGTAGTCAGAATCTTTGTGCGCCATTCCTGTCACTGGAACGAGTTATTTACATTAATTATATTATATTATATTACGCGGCACAATTTTTCCTATACCAGGAGTGTAATATAACTGGTAGCACTACAAACTACAACATTACCAGCAGTAATACACTAATTACAACTAGAATGTCATAATACTTGAACCAAAACAACATTGAGTACATGTACATGTACTAAGTTACTGCATGGCTACAGTGATTATAGCATGCAACTCAAAACTCACGAGGATGGGAATCAGGTAGTAGTTAAGTGCTTCACCCCACAGAGATTGACCGAGGTTCAGGTAGCCACCGAATCCCAGGTAGGCCAGAATACCTATATTCAAGAAAGTGATTTGCATAAATCTCAGCAAGAAAGTCAGGCATTTGTTATGCTGATCCTGGCCCATAGCTAAAAGAGTGCATAGCATGGTGTCATGTCAAACACTATCACACTTGAGTCAGTCCAACCCACCAACTGTGCATGTGATGGCCAGTTTTCCCAAGAACAGGAGGAAGGCAACGATGCGATCCTTCACAGCAGTGCTGTATGGAGACACAATAGCAAAGCTGGTAATATTAGCTGCATCAGCTGTTCCGTATTCTGGATCTTAGGCAACTTACACCAAGATGTTCCTCACAAGAAGCTTTATCACCTTACAGGCAGCAGTACAGAAGTCATACCCATATATGGCAATCTGCACGGTACAAGAAAAGGTTCAAGTAACCGTCAGCCTTCTCTATTTAGCAGGGTTGTACCTATACCAGTATAGGTATCGGTATAGCTAGGTGCCTATACTCGTGGTATAGGCAAAGAATAGGTATAGGTAAACTCATAGCCTATACTTGCCTTCATCTGTGGCACTGATGTTGAAGTATCTCCATACAGCACTAGAGCGGTTTGCCATACTGGGTACCACAAAAAACTAACGCCTGTTTCAACAAAAGCTAAACTCAGTCTGTTTCAACAAAAGCTAAACACCTGAGTCTAGTAGTTGTGGACGCACGCGGCAAACAGTCATGCACGTGCACAGACTTGCCCATGTACGGAATGCAATAATTACTAAGTTGATACAACCAGCTGTGAATATCGGTATCGGTATCCATCTAATGGCTAATGTTATTGTGTATCTGCAGTATAGGCAAATAAGTGGTATAGGTACAACCCTGCTATTTAGAGCAAGTTAATTTTGCTGTCACCAAATATTTTCCGATGTGAGCATTCTAGTTCCAGCGCTATGCACATAGTGCAGTCCTTTTCCTACTTTAGGGTGAGTTATGGTTTTATTTTGCTGCCACTGGAAACTATTCATGAAATGCATGCGAACGTTCTAGGTTCAGCACTATATGCACTTGATTATTAGCTAGTGCAGTCATTCACTTGGCAAAAACCCACAAATGTCTGTCAAGAGCTTAGGCCAAAGTATGTAACAATGAATTTCAAGTAAGACGATACAAGCTGGCCATGACAGGGCCAGGCATCAACTGCCATCTCTTATGTGATGTCCAAGTACCTCAAGAGTGAGTCCCCTTTCTTGGCTAAGGTCCTTGGAGAAACTCTCCACTAATACCGATTCAGTGCACAATAGTAGACAAGAAATATGTAGAAGTGGTAGACTAGTAGCCTCGTTCCCAGGCCTTCTCACCCCAGCGTTTGTCGCTACAAACGCTGGGGTGAGAAGGCCTGGGAACAAGGCTAGCAGACTAGCAGCAGCTCAAATCCGTGATCCCACAGAAGCAATTCATTGCGATCATGTACTTGCAGCTATTCTACCCATGAGTACAAATGTCTGACCTCAATGTAGGCCTGTCTGTTGATGTACTTGAGGATCTTCTCAAGGCACCAGAGGCAGCACTGCATCACGCAGAGGATGGCCTTGGCCACCCTCCCCGTCTTGCCCTTCAGCTTCTTCTGGATGTAGGCCAGAATGGCCCTCGCCAGCTGGACCAGGGCGATGATGAGAGCACCAAAAGCCAGGGAACCAGAGTGGAACCTGCGACATGGTTGATAACAAGCAGTAAGCCCAGCCTCACTCCAGACACAGCCCTTGTAGTCTTCTTTGGTTTGCATTGAAAAGCAAGCAAAAATGGGCCACCCTACCCAATTCTTCCTCACTGTTCTGTTTCAGGATAAAGAAGAACAAGCTACAGCAAGCTACGTTCACTGTGTGTGTACCACTTGGCACCATTGCAGCCATTACACACATAAAAGACCTAGGGGCTGTGACACATGCAGCCGTTGTATGATATTAACTGTTAGAAATGTACTTTACCTTTTATGGATATCAAGTTCTAAAAATAGACCAGAACCCAGGCATACTTACAGTAAGGCTCTCCCAAAAGACTGGATCATTGCAAATGTAGGAACATCCTAAGGGAGAGAGGTAGCACATGACCAGATGCATAGTGAGTGTAAATATCTACAACCCTAGCCTCGTTCCCAGGCCCCCAGCTCAGGTCTGGGAACGAGGCTACTACAACCCAGTTCCACCATACCTTTGGTTTTTTGAAGGCCCAGTACCATGAGGCAAAGCCCCCAGCCAGGGCGCACTCTCCGAGAGCAAGAACGAAGTTGCTCACCCACAGCAACCCAAACAGATGGTAGATATGCAGACCCAGGAGGAAGCTAGTGACAGAAAACAGGAAGACACCTTTTTCAGCTGTGTTCCTACAATCATATTTTCTTTGCAATAGCAGAAGACCTTCCAGTATAGTCGTCACTCTTCCTCCATACATCAATCCCTGGCTCACAACTTTGAATTTTATGACCTCATTACTCACTACCCAAAAATTGTAGTAGTCTGTTACACTACACGTATGTACGCACTTGGAGGTGACAAACTGGTCAAACTGGCAGCTGAGAGAGGCATTCTGGTCCGGGCGATTCGCATCAGGCAAAAATATTAACTCCTTTGTAAAGGCCTGCAGATAGAAGATAATAACAAGAGGTATGTGAGGAATCCTTCTAAGAATTTACAGCGGAACACTTCTAATAGGGAGGACGCCCTTGAGCCCAAACCATCTATCCTAATTGTCAGGGGAATACATGCAGTCATGTAAAGACATAAAGTAGGGACTTGGTCAAGTGTGTGTCTTCCAGTCTGCAGTGCATTACAGGGTTTTAGTGCATGAGGGAACAGTTGAGGCGAGATAATGCACGAACTGAAGGCAAGGGCATTATCTGCCCGAGACCATTAACTACAATGCCCGAGTGCACTAAAGCCCCGTAATGCACAAAAACTGCTATATTTAGTGTCACTCGCTGACCCGAAACAGCCGTTGGTCTTTGAAAGGTGTGCATAATGCACACTAAAGTGTGCATTATGCGACTTAACGTTTAGTCATGTGATCAACACCCAGGCATCTGATTTGTTGAGGGTCACGTGAGTAGCACTAAGCATAGTTACTGTACCACTATGCCTTAATTAGGCGCTGATGTACATTTTGGAATGCTGTTTGGTCACAATCTGTCCCATTGGTCACATTCACGAGCCCGATCTCAGTGAGACTTCTGTTTGCTTCAGGGATGGAAGCATTCATGATGATGGCATAGCGTGGTTCAGAGGAGGTTAGTAGGAAGCTATGGGGGTGTAGTCAAGGACACAATTGTGCACACACATACATACATACATGAAGAATGCATGCATATTGTACCTACGATATGGTATTGGGAACGAACAATAGTTCTAAAGCACTAGCAATTTAAACTGTCATACGTCTGGTCCAGAAATTGACTACAGCCCTCTGAACTGGAGGTGGGCCTGAGCAAGCCTCATACCAGCACAGTACATACTAGCCTTGTTCCCAGGTCTGGGAATGAGGCTAAGTACATACACACATGGTGACATCTTGTATATCATACCAGTTCACACTTAGCTTCTAACAGTGCATGAAATATTCCCGAAGCAAACACTAGCCTCATTCCCAGGCCTCCACGCCCAGCTCTTGTCACTTGCAGTACAAAGCCAGTGGGAAATGTGGGGCTGTACACACTGCTGAGAGCACTGAACAAAGGAAGGCTCGACTGCATAATGCAAACAGACAGGTCTAGGTACATAGCTCATGCCACCCAAGTGAGAAAGGCCAGGTAGCATTTCCTTACTCCAACCCATTTCCAGTCAAACTGCATTGCAACTCAAACATGCACATGCTCAGGACTGCCACTACATTCACACGCATTTGATTATAATGGATACAGTGCCACGACAACCCAGTATCCGAGTACAACCGCCAGCAACACAAAGGTCACCACCGGATAGAACACTGAAGTGGGGACACCAGCAACAGCCCTGGAGGAGATTGGGGAGGGGGAAGCGGAGGGGGAGTGGAAGGGGAGGGGGTGGAGGGGAGGGGGAAGTGGAGGGTGGAGAGGAGGAGACGACAAAAGAAGGTGACACAAGTTCACACAACATATAAGGCTGGACCGGACCAACTACTGAAATAGTTGAGCTGCCGAGTTGCCTTTTACTCACTTGCTGGCCTCCTTGATGATGGCAATGGAGATTCTGATCTTCTTTCCAAGGACGATGAGGATGAGGATCAGGATCAGCAGCAGTAGTGTGCCAAGAATACCTGCAGAGCGGACAACACAGCCATAACTTCATGTGTGGATTACAAACACTGTACTGGCCTCGTTCCCAGGCCTTCTACACCTCCAGTTTTTTTTATCACTTACAGTATGCAAAATACCGTAAGCAATCAAAAACTGGTGGCGTAGAAGGTTATACTGTACATGTACATGTACGAATAAACCTAAATAAATTTGGCCAACTTTGTATGGTCATGTGTACCCCTTCTATGTCCCTACCGACGCCAAGCCACGTCCATTCCTGGTACTGGAACCAGGGGAGCTGTGTGTTAATGAACTCCCGGAGCACAGCTGTTTGCGAACAGATGAGAGCTGAGATGCGCTCCACGTCTGTTCTGTTGACAAACTGTGAGATGGTGGTGGAGTTGGGGTCAAACCGGTTGAATAGGGCAGCTGTGTCCTGGAAGCAGTAGAACTGGTAGAAAGAAAATGCAGCAACTGTGGTGTGTGTGTGGTGTGTGTATGTGTGTGATGCCGTGGGTGTGTGCGGGTGTGTGTGTGGTGTGTATGTGTGTGATGCCGTGGGTGTGTGCGGGTGTGTGTGCGGGTGTGCGTGTGGTGTGTATGTGTGTGATGCCGTGGGTGTGTGTAGGTATGTGTGTGATGCCGTGGGTGGGTGTAGATATGTGTGCACGTGTTTGTGGGTGTGTGTGTGTGTGTGGGTGTGTGTGTGTGTGTGTGGGTGTGTGCGAGTTTGGGTGTGTATTAGTGTGTGGTGTGTATTAGTGTGTGGTGTGTGTATGTGTATGCGTGGGTGTGTGCGAGTTTGGGTGTGTATTAGTGTGTGGTGTGTGTGGGTATGTGTGGGTGTGCATGTGAGGGAGTGGGAATCGTGGTACATGCAGTGCATAAACAATATCAAAGAACCTTCGCTTTGAAGGTAGAAATGTAACCTTCAAAGATACTTGACACATGGTTTGCATAGCAGCATTTACATGTACAAGTAGTTTCAGCTTCGCGAGCGAAGCTACTTGCACATGTACATGTAACTACTTCCCCTTTGTTCAACTACGTTGCCCGTTGCCATTGAAGGTAGGAACTTCAAGCAAACCTCTGCTTTTGCCTTCATTGACACAATGGTGGCACGTGGTGTAGTATCCACAATAAACCCTCTAACCAGAATGCTGGATTCCGCAACTCACTTGCCGCCATCAGGATAAGAGATGCCAGGATACCAGTCCACACAATGATACCAGCAAAGCATCTGAGATTAGGATAAACACGTGTGAATACAGTGTGCATTAACAGGAATTCCAAGTATAAAGTGTATAATGTGTGTGTATGGGGGGAGGGGGGAAGGGGGAGGGGAGGGGGAGGGGAGAGGGGGGGAGGGGGGGGGGGAGGGGGGAGGGGGGAGGGGGGAGGGGGGGGAGGGGGAGGGGAGAGGGGAGGGAGAGGGGAGGGGGGAGGGGAGGGGGGTGGAGAGAGAGACAACAGGATGTATCAGTGGCCTCACCTCATCAAGACAATGTAGGTAAATGACAGTGCTAGAATGATACCCAATCCTCTGAAGGAGGAAGAGAAGTGGGGGAGGGGGAGGGGGACAGTAAAGAACAACAACATCAGATGCATGAACCAGGATTGCAGAGTAAGGAATATGTCCATACTGCTTCTCTACTGCAAACTATCAGATGGATGTCTGCTATTATGATCTCACTCACATGAGCAAGGCTGGCCAGACCACCTGAAGATCTCGATACACATCCAGTAGGAACTGCCTTGTATTCACCAGCAAAGCTTGTGCACTAGGGAGGGAAGGAGGGAGGGAGGGAGGGAGGGAGGGAGGGAGGGAGGGAGGGAGGGAGGGAGGGAGGGAGGGAGGGAGGGAGGGAGGGAGGGAGGGAGGGAGGGAAGAGGGAGGGAAGGGAGAGGGAGGGAGGGGGAGGGGATGAGGAGGGAGGGAGAGAAGGAGGGAGGGAGAGAGAGAGGGAGGGAGTGAGGGAGGGAGGGAGGGAGGAGGGAAGAGGAAAGAAATCTTTAGCATAGGTTTCATATTTTGATAACAACATACCCATGCATCTGGAGAGTTTCGAGTATCATGTTGTAAAACGTTTTGCATTTCGTTTCACATTATTGATCCACCCGAAAAATTTATGACAGATCACCAATGACCTCTGACACGTCCAGAAAAAGATGAAGCCAGAGTGCGAAAGGGCTTGCAGAATTTGAGGCTACCATGTTGATCAGGAGATTTGGAAGCAGCTGTTGGCGAAGTACTGGTGTGTGAAAGAGGACCGAGCAATGCCATAGACAGGTATACTGTCGCAGTAAAGCAGGATGGAACGATTATCAGACACTTATCGATAAAGGTGTCATGATACAATTATGCATGGTACAGTAAATGAACATGCCCCTTCCTCACAAGGATCCATCAGTGATGGAGTTAATGCTGAGTGTGGTGAAGAGCTCCGTAAAGTCGGTGGCATTCTGGATCGTGTCACTAGCAGTGAGGTTGAAGACCTGGCCCAGCTCAGAGGACAGGTCAACTCCTGTTGGAACACACCTCCTGGCAACTGGGACAAGGAGGAGACAACTCTGCTGAATAGTCACAATTTGCAAGAATGACACCCTAACATAAGGGTTGAGTGGTAATCAAAACTACACGTAATTACTGATATTATCACGGTACCATAGTTGTGTCTTATTAAGCGCATGCACCTAGGTAGGAAATTTGAAGCACATGTGCATATACACACACACATATTTCACCACAGGAAGGAAATATGCGCCTAATACATGTAACAAGATGCGCTTAATTTCAAATGACATTCCTCGAATAGGAAGTGCACTTCATTTTGCTTTTCGCACTCCATATGATCGAAAGTGGCAGAGTTTTAGCATAGCTGGGACGAGAGTCGAAACTGAGCCTAACACAAATATGTATTTGCTTAACAATGTGTGACTATAGTACATCGTAATTTGTTACAGCAGTAACATTTAAGATTGTGTGTGCAATGGAAGGAAGTAGGTGTTCTGTGGGCAGGACCATGCATGTGACCTTCATACTTACTGATTTCAAATGTGGGACCCAGTGAGCTAATGATCACTACAGATACTATCGCACAAGGCTGCTGGCGAGTCTTGAGTAATGAGCGTCACCAGCCTCACACAGGGTGAGAGCCTGCAAGACTGCTGAAGAAATCTTGTGCGCTGCACTAACATCGTGTGGTGGCCAGACTTCTGCACAGGGAGCTGCCCAGCACCAGATTCACCTCCACACAATGACACAATGAGGGAGTAGCCTCGTTCCCAGGTGCTCAATTACCGAGCACCTGGGAACGAGGCTAAATGAGGGAACAGCAGCTGAAATTGGTTATTGTCAGTATACCACCCAACTCTACCATAACATGCTCTCAATTTGGCACCATTTTGCATACACAAACAAGACACCCAAAATTTTAACCAGACAACATTATTGGCTGGAAGGTTTAGTCACCCAGCTTTGTACCTACATGTAGACTGTCTGTGGTTTAGTCACCCAGCTTTGCACCTAGCTTTGCACCTAGACTGTCTGTGGTTTAGTCACCCAGCTTTGCACCTAGACTGTCTGCGGTTTAGTCACCCAGCTTTGCACCTAGACTGTCTGCGGTTTAGTCACCCAGCTTTGCGCCTAGACTGTCTGTGGTTTAGTCACCCAGCTTTGCACCTAGACTGTCTGCGGTTTAGTCACCCAGCTTTGCACCTAGACTGTCTGTGGTTTGGTCACCCAGTTTTGCGCCTAGACTGTCTGTGGTTTAGTCACCCAGCTTTGCGCCTAGACTGTCTGTGGTTTAGTCACCCAGCTTTGCACCTAGACTGTCTGTGGTTTAGTCACCCAGCTTTGCGCCTAGACTGTCTGTGGTTTAGTCACCCAGCTTTGCGCCTAGACTGTCTGTGTTTCTGATGTGCACAGGAACCACCTTCTGATGTACAAAGTTGGGAACAGAAACACTATGACAAGAACACATACAGGTGTACTAGACAACCTTTGGTATCAAACAGTAGAAGTGGGACCTTATCAGTACATGGACATTGGCTTTAGCATATGTCATCCCGAACAAATAATATTAATTGGTTGTCTAGGGAAAGGACCCTTCATTCTGGCCAGTGTTTACGCTCAAAATAGCACACAATGAATCTCATTGCAACTGTTACTGGGAATCATGTGAGCTTATGATTAATTACATTAGTAGTACACGTCACATACGTATGTACCACGAACTTCTAGAACATTCTGGCGGGATATTGTCATCCGTTAGCTTTTGTAATTATAAAAGAATTGTCTCTAAGATTTAAAACCAGTTACCTACCTGGTAGTATCAATATCATCTGCCTGGAAACTGATCTGGGGTTTATCATTATTCCGTGAAAGTCATCAACACAAGGTAGAGTTGAAACGCCCCCTTTTGCGCAAGCCTACCAAGTGTTGAGGCTGGGTAGAAAGGTACAGTAAACTACCTAATTCGTTTAATGAAAGTTACTGTGTATATTTCTCTCTCATTACAGATCTTGCCAATAGCAAACTCATTCTCCAGGTGTGCTCTGAAAATATCCACAGACTAACTTGGTAACATGGCATCCCCAACAGTATCTGGAAGGTAGGTTACTGTACCTACATAGAAAACACAAAATTATACCACTGGTCATGTACTGGTCTACCACAACTTTCAGGTATTTCCAACCATTTCCTGGGCAGCGGAAGAAGCTTTACGAAGTGTTCTTCCCCAACCAGTTTGAACAATGTCATCCCTGGAGCAGTGAACCAGACAGTGAGTGGACCGACGATCAACGGCGCATTCTGGGAAATCTAACAGTAACGAATGTCCCAATCCTCCGAGTTTCACACGTGACACACAACAGAGAAGCAAGAGAAATCAACAGGAGTCCCGAAGAATTTACTTTCATCTGCCGGCAAAAACTTGGTAAGGGATACGTCGAAGATGGGAGTCCACTTGGAGAATCCTACAGGGAGGATGCACGATACAAATACCGCAAGATCCCTGAAACAGACCCAGTACTGCCTGGGTACTACTCCTGGTGGGGTATCAGCTTAAGTGCAGATTGGGAAGAAGATACAGAGGACCCTAGAAGAAAGCTAGAACGAGAAGAAGCTTGTTACGGTGGCACTTACCTTGCTAACTACCTGAAGGAGCCTGTGGAATCCTGCTATGGAAACAATGAATATTCTACGACTTTCAAAAACATCCTTCAGTGCTACGCCAACTCCCGCCATTGTTCAGTGGAAGAGATCTATCTCAAGCTGGGCGGAACGTTGCGATACAAACAGGAAATCTGCTATGTGATAGTGGTATGCACCCAGGCTGACTTACGGAGCTTGTCGGACTTTGAAAACCTCACGCCCAATGAATCAGAAGTATTCAATCCAAAGGGGCTTCTGAATGCCAAAGGAAGGATCAAGAACCGTCGAGCAGTGCCAGTGTTCAAAACAAGGTACCCAGTCACCTACTGTGAAGGCAAGTCTTGCAGTTGGGAGAACATGGCCTTTGCCTTCTACTTTCCAAGTGGTGACCAAGTCCTTCGATGCCCCAGGGATACTACCACACTCAGCAAAATACGACACGGTCACCCATATGCCCACTGCACTTCCACGTACCCACTCAGGCACTACATTGATGGATCAAGAAGAAGGACTGACACAGAGTGGAAGTGCCGTAACAAGATCACGGATCAAGAGAGAGCAGTGGATAAAGAAATAAGAGAAAGTGAAGACGACGACTTTTCTCTCTTCTAGTGGATAAATATCGTACTACACTATAATTATACCTCTACAGTGTATCTTCTGTGACACATATAAATTGAACTTTATAGAGTGCATTATTATACACCGTCTCTGTCTGCTATGTAGTATCAATAAATTATTGACCTTCTTAACATCATGGCACAGTATTCGATCAATTCCCACTCCCCCGTCAACACGAGGTCAAATTGGACTATTATGCTACGCTGCATTAATTTAGCTCCATTCCCAGACTCCGCACAAGAGCCTGGGAGCGAGGCTACGCTGCATTCACCCCACCATTCTCTCTTCTGTGCACTACCCACCATGAGTCATCAGAGCACACAGCAGCCATTCCATGCTCTTGCTTGACTACACTGTAAAATATGCACTGCTGAGGCAACATCCTGCCAGATTATATAACTGCATGTATTGGGCACATATGTTTTGGGGGGAGAGCCCGAGTCAGCAGCTGGGCTACTGCTTGTGACTATCTGTAGTGACAGCTAACTGGACTGCACAAGACTAGTTACAGGGTAATATAGCCCAGGCCCCGTCCAGCTTTTCGTCACACACGTGAGGAAACATACCAGGCCCTTCGCGTTCTTTCGTGCAACCGAAAGTGGCACACGGGCCTGGGAACGAGGCTAGGGTAACAAGCAGTTGGCGTTAGAGAAGACAGAAGCAGATGAGCAAACAAACGGATTTTCTTCGCTCTAATTCCATGAGTCAACACAAACCAGGAACGAGGCTAATGCTGAAATAGAGAAAGTACATGTACCGCGGTCAATTTATATGAGTGCGCAAAATGGCTCAGCAGTTGTTTGGTACGGCTTAGCCTGGATTGAAATGTGATCTATTCCACCATACAGCTACCCAAACACACACAGAATGCCTTCCCCCAACAGAAAGCCAATTTCAGTAATCACATGCTAGAAAAGCTATGTATTCAATCATTTGACTCACAGAGAGACAGACAAGACATTTAGAACTAACTACCATTGCATACACCGCACCCATGGAAACAACAACATGGTATGATGCAATGAGCCCCCACTACCTATTACTTACCCTCTGTGCTGGCGATGTAGTAAGGAGCGCATTCCTCATTGGCAATGTGCCCGAGGAGCCTCTGTGGGAATAGAAACAGTGCAGCTTTGTTAAAACCCGGTCTCATTTCTAGACCTACAGATCGGGATCTGGAATGAAACTAGAGGTTCTGATCTAAGTGCAGGCAAGGGAAGTTTATAGCCTCGTTCCCATGCAGGTCATTCTCACTGCCAGTATTTGACCGCTTGCAGTATGCAAAACAGCAGGGGAAGGCCCGGGAGATCTGGTCACGTGCGATGATGTCAGGTAGACAGAGGGCAGACACATGGGGGGGGGGGGGGGGGGGTGCCCAACCGTTATAAACAGCTGTTTCACGTCGATCCATACCCGGTGTTGTGAACAACAAACGGTATTGATTGTCTGCCTTGTGAACGCTCTGACATCCAGCCTTTGGACGGACAAGTACAACAAAATGGCATTGAAATTCTTCATTGGGCACTGCCCCTCATGCTTCTACCATCTGTGTACCTGATGGCACCACACATGACCAGATCTCCCAGGCCTTCCCCCGCCGTGTTTCATACTGGAAGCGATCAAATACTGGCAGTGGGAATATCTATAGCTTGGGAACGAGGCTAGGAAATTATGTACATGCATGTACAAATGTACACACGTATAAACAAATCAGTCTACCGTGACCATTACCCAGTATACATGTATGTAGCAGAAGATTCAAGTGGGATCTCCGTGATCAAAGCTCAGAGGTCTACACACACTATACAGACCTTCATATGTACGATGCCATAGAGTCAAATCAACTTAGTCCCAGCTGGGCTGTTCCCACCTCAGCTTTTCAACACTTACGGTACAGAAAACCCTCTACTGCCAAGTACTGGAAAGCAGGAGGAGGTACCAACGTGTATTGCCATATTTGGAGCTTCAATGCCCGGGTTGCCATATCCTTGGTGCACAAAGGCTTGGTGGATGACGAAGAGTTAGCACCATATCTGCTGAGCCAAGCTCTGGTACTGGTACTGCATTTTGAATTCCTGAACATCTACAACTATCCCCAATAAAAAATAAACATAGTTATTGCTGGATACCTGACCTTGAGAATCAAGAATGGTAGGCTTAAAGCTTCTTGATGGCATGCCAACTCATCCAACAATAATTTGATTCTAGCAAACCTCCTTGCATGTACTCTGTAGCTATTCAAAACAGCTACAATTGTTCTGTATCTTACTGCATAAGTGTCACTTGCTAGTGAACGTTGTACATCTTACCGTCACCCTCATGGTTACATCCAGTGGATTACCACTGGTGAGGTTCACAAAGTCAGCTGTCATCACAGAGTCCACGCACACTGGGTTGTCCCTCACACCAAACTCATTCGCACTTGGACAGCTCTCCACACACACCTGATGGAGAAAGGTCGAATTTGAACAC
Source organism: Axinella damicornis (assembly GCA_963931865.1). Lineage (NCBI taxonomy): Eukaryota > Metazoa > Porifera > Demospongiae > Axinellida > Axinellidae > Axinella > Axinella damicornis. Next base: position 13,032,961 of record OZ007508.1, read on the forward strand.
TGCAGCCCTCCAGGAGTGCCTGGGAACGAGGCTAGAGTGCTTTTAGTCTCAGTCCCAGACCCAAACCTACCCCAGTGCGGATTGCTTCCAGTATCACGTGCACGATAAAAGAAGCGATCCATGCTGGGGTTGGTTTGGGTCTGGGACCGAGACTAGAGCACATTGAGCTGGTTCTCAGGTTCGATGCAAACTAGTTCGATCTAATTATTGAGTGAGAATACGAATTCACCTATAGCAGAAGTCCATACTTACTCAACACTACTACGTCATAACTTCTGTACAGTACCGACCTTGTTCCCTGGCCCAACTGTACACTGTACCTCCTCTACATGTAAATGGTCCCACATGTCATAGTGCACCTCCAAAGCATCCCACACATCATTCTGTGCTAAAAGCTAGGGAAGGCTGTCAGCAGAGTTAGCAAGTAGCATTGGGAATCTGTGCTGTTTGAGAACGTGACATGGGCTGCATTGGATGCTTAGTGAGGACAAAATTTGGAAAGCATTGGGTATGGAATCGGTACCCACACAATACCTTTTTCTGGTATTACTGGAATTCACATAATATCGTTTGAAAATTTCACAGTGAGATAGTTGTACTTGAGTACGTTTCTAAGATATATACAGCCTCTAGTAGAAGTTAGTAATCTACAGTAATTTCTGCAGTGATCTCTCAGTTGCATAAGGCACTTATACACTCATCACAGCAGAGTACATGTACGTACGTATAAGGCTCAAGAGACAACAACTAGTGAAAATGGAAACGTGCATACATGTAGCTACATGTACATGTACCTGTTGTGTCGGACATGTAAAAATGGAGGACGTGTCAACTTGGCCTTGTATCAGCTCTCCCACGCTCACGACCGTGGCACACTTGGTGATGTCGAAGAAGAGGAGGTAGGGCTTGTTCCTAATGGGAGAGGGGGTGGGGCATATAGTGTGTAATTTCTATGTAAGAGGGAGGAGCCGATTAACTGTGACTTCCTGTGATCCAAGATTTTGTCATATGAGCCTGAGCGAGCACCACATACACGTGTACACCTGTAGTACATGAGCCCTGTCTGTGCATGAATTCACAAGTGTTCAGGGACAAAGTCACTCAGCACGTTGGAGACATGAATCATGAACATGGCCATTGGCCACAGCAAGGATGGAGACCACTCACGGACCGGCCTCTTTCAATCAGTTCAATGGCTACTGTGATTGGCTGGCGCACCGCATATGGCAACAAAGACGGTCCGACAGTGCCATCTGTATCTAGCTATATCAGCCTGGCCAGCGTGCAGCATACATATACGTATTTGTAGGCTGTGTGTGATCTGCCTGCTAGACTTCTTCCGCTAGCCTGACTCACAGTTACTGTGGCTATGTGTGTACTTTGGTGTCGTGATATTATGTGCTGAGGTTGTGTTACGCTCAGATCAGTCACATTCTGATAACAGCCATGTGCATGCAACTGCTCCATGTTCTGCACGTGCATCCACTCAGGTTCGCCCCACAATGTCATACATTCCTCCAGTTACATGATTAATGAGGTACAAAACTACATGTACTCACTCCACTCCACTGCCCACACCGCAGAGCCTGCCCCTGGAGTCGGTTGGATAGATGATCCTCAACGGCTCACCATTCACCCAGGCTGCATGAGAGAGAGAGACGCCAGCCAGACTCAGATAGCTTAATTGCTAACATGTCCACCCAATGGTGACTTAGATTTTTGATGAATTTTTTTATCAGTCACTTTTGTCAGTTTGCCTACACCGGTCAGCAGTGGTCTGTCTGACCACCAGTCAGCCTTATGGTTGTACAGGGCTCTGACAATATTGGTCAGCAGTGGTCTGTGTGACCACTATTCAGTCACTAAGACGAACGATATACTTGTAGGGAGAAAGTCCTTGCAGCTGAAATAAGTATCACTTGAAGTGACCTGGGCAGAACCCTCATTGTTCATCCTCACTTCATGTGGAGAGAGGGAGAGCTTACCAGTCATTTCTAGACTGAACGTCTGCTGTTAAACCTGCTAGACTGTACTGCATGTTCTCAGAGGCTTTCTCAGACGTTGAGAAACACACTGAGCTACATGCTCACACTCAGAGAGACATTGGAATGTACAAACTGGGAGTCCGGTACAAGAGTAGGAGATCTAACCCAGACCTAGCTTGTCCCCTAAGCCAGTCTCACACTGTGTGACATTGTTTGCACTTCATTTCACACCTTATAAAGGGCAGAAAAATACTTGTACACCTCTACTTGTGAAGTCATGAATCTTGTAAAGCAAAGCTATTCCTGTGAAACTCTCATACAATGGTAATCTGTGCTCTGAATACTATTTACATGTACATGTAGTATGCTGCCTTGAGATTTACGCACAAATTCTCCTGCTGTGAAATGCCAGCAATACCATACATGACTGAAGTCTTAAGAGCAGGCCACTGCAGGGAGTCCAGTTGGGCTCTAGCTCAACACAGCTCAGGGAGACAGAGAAAGAGTGCACAATTCAGGTGGATTTACACTTTCACTCAACCTGCCTCCCACCAAAGGCAATAAAGTGCAATACTTTCACGTACACTTCTCCCAACACATAGTCACATGCCCAAGTGACTAGAGCATCACTAAGGGTGAGCAAAGTGAGTACGCCAGAAGGTGGTACATGTTGGTACTTGTGATCATACCAAACACAGTGGCCATGAAGTACCTTGCCTGGTAGATGACTCACAGTTGGCCTTATGCTACAGGAGAATAACTTCCAACCAACTTACGCAGACAAGGGAGAGTGGTCAATCACAGTAGGGAGTCCCCCTCCTGTAGTCTAAAATAGTACCCATTAAGCTGTGAATTTCACGTATCTACACTGTACGTACCGTAGATGCCAATGGCCGCCCACAAGATGATGAACACCAGAAACAGAGCCAAGCACAGCAAGTCCTTTGGTCGTCTGCAGTGTGAAGATTGGGAGGGGGGGGGGGGGGGGGGGGGGGGGGGGACAGGATGACAATGCTATAATTAGGCGCAACATATCTGTACCTCAGCCTCATTCCCATGCCAATCCAATTTTATACTTACTATAACTACACTTGGTGACATACATGTTGTACATGTACATGTAGGTTGTATCTGTGATGACGATCTTGCACACTGGTATATATAGTAAAACTATATGATTTAAGGTAGCATTATACCTTTACCGTTAGGGTACCTTTAACCGTCGGGGCCCCGACGGTTTAAAGGTACCCTAACGGTAAAGGTATAATGCTTTGTGCAACCATGTTCACACTTGTGTCTTCAGCATTGCAGTGTTGCAGTGTTTATAAAAGTACATGTACAGCATTCCTATTGGTACACTACATGAAACTATGAGGAGTACCAACAATATTTTTCCGGACCAGCTACATTTACCCGTGTATAGTGGCCAAAAAACTGATCTCGTGGGCGGCCACCATATAATGTGTATTTGGGACCTCGAAAATCATCCATTGTAGAGACTATAATACGTACGTAGCTTCGTACCCAGGCTGTCTCACCCCAGCGTTCGGGGTGAGAAGGCATGGGTACGAGGCTAGTCTAGTCTATATATTGTGTCCCTGTGCGCATGCACAGCAGGGGGTAGAGTGATCGGTTTGTCTGTCAGTCAGTCTGTCCATCCAAGCGGTTTGAGCAGTGAAGGCCTTGTTGAAGGCTTATTTCAGGATAGAAGTGTCAGAATTCAGCGTCTACATAACTCACAGACGAGAGATTTACTCGAGAAAAGCTGTGTGAAATTCGTGCTT
>OZ007508.1:13036929-13075187 GCA_963931865.1 Axinella damicornis
GTACCCAGGCTGACTTACGGAGCTTGTCGGACTTTGAAAACCTCATGCCCAATGAATCAGAAGTATTCAATCCAAAGGGGCTTCTGAATGCCAAAGGAAGGATCAAGAACCGTCGAGCAGTGCCAGTATTCAAAACAAGGTACGCCGTCACCTACTGTGAAGGCAACCCTTGCAGCTGGGAGAACATGGCTTTTGCTCTTTTACTTTCCAAATGGTGACCAAGCCCTTCAATGCCCCAGGGATGCTATCGTGCTCAGCAAAATACGACATGCCCGCTGCACTTCCACGTACCCACTCAGGCACTACACTGATGACACAAGAAGAAGGACTGACACAAAGTGGAAGTGCCGTAACAAGATCACGGATCAAGAGAGAGCAGTGGATAAAGAAATAAGAGAAAGTGAAGAAGACGACTTTTCTCTCTTCTAGTGGATAAATATCGTACTACACTATAATTATACCTCTACAGTGTATCTTCTGTGACACATATAAATTGAACTTTATAGAGTGCATTATTATACACCGTCTCTGTCTGCTATGTAGTATCAATAAATTATTGACCTTCTTAACATGGCACAGTATTCGATCAATTCCCACTCCCCCGTCAACACGAGGTCAAATTGGACTATTATGCTACGCTGCATTAATTTAGCTCCATTCCCAGACTCCGCACAAGAGCCTGGGAGCGAGGCTACGCTGCATTCACCCCACCATTCTCTCTTCTGTGCACTACCCACCATGAGTCATCAGAGCACACAGCAGCCATTCCATGCTCTTGCTTGACTACACTGTAAAATATGCACTGCTGAGGCAACATCCTGCCAAATTATATAACTGCATGTTTTGGGGGGAGAGCCCGAGGTCAGCAGCTGGGCTACTGCTTGTGACTATCTGTAGTGACAGCTAACTGGACTGCACAAGACTAGTTACGGTAATATAGCCCAGGCCCCACCCAGCTTTTCGTCACGCACGTGAGGAAACATACCAGGCCCTTCGCATTCTTTCGTGCAACCGAAAGTGGCACACGGGCCTGGGAACAAGGCTGGGGTAACAAGCAGTTGGCATTAGAGCAAGACAGAAGCAGATGAGCAAACAACGGATTTTCTTCGCTCTAATTCCATGAATCAACACAAACCAGGAACGAGGCTAATGCTGAAATAGAGAAAGTACATGTACCGCGGTCAATTTATATGAGTGCGCAAAATGGCTCAGCAGTGTTTGGTACGCTTAGCCTGGATTGAAATGTGATCTATTCCACCATACAGCTACCCAAACACACACAGAATGCCTTCCCCCAACAGAAAGCCAATTTCAGTAATCACATGCTAGAAAAGCTATGTATTCAATCATTTGACTCACAGAGAGACAGACAAGACATTTAGAACTAACTACCAGTGCATACGCCGCACACATGGAAACAACAACATGGTATGATGCAATGAGCCCCCACTACCTATTACTTACCCTCTGTGCTGGCGATGTAGTAAGGAGCGCAGGAGCGCATTCCTCATTGGCAATGTGCCCGAGGAGCCTCTGTGGGAATAGAAACAGTGTTAACAGCTTTGTTAAAACCCGGTCTCATTTCTAGACCTCCAGATCGGGATCTGGAATGTTCTGATCTAAGTGCAGGCAAGGGAAGTGTATAGCCTCGTTCCCATGCAGGTCATTCTCACTGCCAGTATTTGACCGCTTGCAGTATGCAAAACAGCAGGGGAAGGCCCGGGAGATCTGGTCACGTACGATGATGTCAGGTAGACAGAGGGCAGACACATGGGGGGGGGGGGGGGGGGGGGGGGGGGGGGGGGGGTGCCCAACCGTTATAAACAGCTGTTTCACGTCGATCCATGCCCGGTGTTGTGAACAACAAACGCCATTGATTGTCTGCCTTGTGAACGCTCTGACATCCAGCCTTTGGACAGACAAGTACAACAAAATGGCATTGAAATTCTTCATTGGGCACTGCCCCTCATGCTTCTACCATCTGTGTACCTGATGGCACCACACATGTCCAGATCTCCCAGGCCTTCCCCCGCCGTGTTTCATACTGCAAGTGATCAAATACTGGCAGTGGGAATAGCTTGGGAACTAGGCTAGGAAATTATGTACATGCATGTACACACGTATAAACAAAATCGGTCTACCGTGACCAATACCCGCCTGTACTAGTATACATGTACGTAGCAGAAGATCCAAGTGGGATCTCAGTGATCAAAGCTCAGAGGTCTACACACACTATACAGACCTTCATATGTACGATGCCATAGAGTCACAACAACTTAGTCCCAGCTGGGCTGTTCCCACCTCAGCTTTTCGACACTTACGGTACAGAAAACCCTCTACTGCAAAGTACTGAAAAGCAGGAGGAGGTACCAATGTGTATTGCCATATTTGGAGCTTCAATGCCTGAGTTGCAGTATCCTTGGTGCACAAACGTTTGGTGGATGACGAAGAGTTAGCACCATATCCAAGCTCTGGTACTGGTACTGCATTTTGAATTCATGTACATGTACAACTATCCCCAATAAAAATAAACATAGTTATTGCTGGATACCTGACCTTGAGAATCAGGAATGGTAGGTGTAAAGTTTATTGATGGCATGCCAACTCATCCAACAATATCTAGCAAACCTCCTTGCATGTACTCTGTAGCTATTCAAAACTGCTACATTTGTTGTCTGTATCTTACTGCATAAGCATCACTTGCTAGTGAACGTTGTACATCTTACCGTCACCCTCATGGCTACATCCAGTGGATTACCACTGGTTAGGTTCACAAAGTCAGCTGTCATCACAGAGTCCACGCACACTGGGTTGTCCCTCACACCAAACTCATTCGCACTTGGACAGCTCTCCACACACACCTGATGGAGAAAGGTGGCATTTGAACACTGCAGCCCTCACAGGAGTGCCTGGGAACTAGGCTAGAGTGCTTTTAGTCTCAGCCCCAGACCCAAACCAACCCCAGTGCGGATTGCTTTCAGTATCACAATAGATAATAGAACTACGTAGTTCTATTATCTATGGTATCACATGCGTGATAAAGGAAGCGATCCGTGCTGGGGTTGGTTTGGGTCTGGGAACGGTTTGGGTCTGGGAACGAGGCTAGAGCGCATTGAGCTGGTTTCTCAGGCTCGATGCAAACTATATGTACTACATGTAGTCCAGCTAATTATTGCAGTGAGAAAATGAATTCACCTATACATACATGTACATGTACTTACACCAACACTATATACTACAAACTACTGTACAGTACCGATCTTGTTCCCTGGCCCAACGCTACAAACATGCATGTACACTGTACCTCCTCTACATGTAAATGGTCCCACATGTCATAGTGCACCTCCAAAGCATCCCACACATCATTCTGTGCTAAAAGCTAGGGAAGGCTGTCAGCAGAGTTAGCAAGTAGCATTGGGAATCTGTGCTGTTTGAGAACGTGACATGGGCTGCATTGGATGCTTAGTGAGGACAAAATTTGGAAAGCATTGGGTATGGAATCGGTACCCACACAATAGCTTTTTCTGGTGTTAATATTGTTTGAAAATTTCAGTGAGATAGTTGTACTTGAGTACATGTTTCTAAGATATACAGCCTCCAGAAGTTAGTAATCTACAGTAATTTATTCAGTAATCTCTCAGTTGCATAAGGCACTTATACACTCTGCTGAGTTATCACAGCAGAGTACATGTACGTACGTATAAGGCTCAAGAGACAACAACTAGTGAAAATGGAAACGTGCATACATGTAGCTACATGTACATGTACCTGTTGTGTCGGACATGTAAAAATGGAGGACGTGTCAACTTGGCCTTGTATCAGCTCTCCCACGCTCACGACCGTGGCACACTTGGTGATGTCGAAGAAGAGGAGGTAGGGCTTGTTCCTAATGGGAGAGGGGGTGGGGCATATAGTGTGTAATTTCTATGTAAGAGGGAGGAGCCGATTAACTGTGACTTCCTGTGATCCAAGATTTTGTCATATGAGCCTGAGCGAGCACCACATACACGTGTACACCTGTAGTACATGAGCCCTGTCTGTGCATGAATTCACAAGTGTTCAAGGACAAAGTCACTCAGCACGTTGGAGACACGAATCATGAACATGGCCATTGGCCACAGCAAGGATGGAGACCACTCACGGACTGGCCTCTTTCAATCAGTTCAATGGCTACTGTGACTGGCTGGCGCACCGCATATGGCAACAAAGACGGTTCGACAGTGCCATCCGTATCTAGCTATATCAGCCTGGCCAGCGTGCAGCATGTATATACGTATTTGTAGGCTGTGTGTGATCTGCCTGCTAGACTTCTTCCGCTAGCCTGACTCACAGTTCCCGTGGCTATGTGTGTACTTTGGTGTCGTGATATTATGTGCTGAGGTTGTGTTACACTCAGATCGGTCACATTCTGATAACAGCCATGTGCATGCAACTGCTCCATGTTCTGCACGTGCATCCACTCAGGCTCGCCCCACAATGTCATACATTCCTCCAGTTACATGATTAATGAGGTGCAAAACTACATGTACTCACTCCACTCCACTGCCCACACCGCAGAGCCTGCCCCTGGAGTCGGTTGGATAGATGATCCTCAACGGCTCTCCATTCACCCAGGCTACATGAGAGAGAGAGATGCCAGCCAGACTCAGATAGCTTAATTGCTAACATGTCCACCCAATGGTGACTTAGATTTTTGATGAATTTTTTTATCAGTCACTTTTGTCAGTTTGCCTACACCGGTCAGCAGTGGTCTGTCTGACCACCAGTCAGCCTTATGGTTGTACAGGGCTCTGACAATATTGGTCAGCAGTGGTCTGTGTGACCACTATTCAGTCACTAATAAGACGAACGATATACTTGTAGGGAGAAAGTCCTTGCAGCTGAAATAAGTATCACTTGAAGTGACCTGGGCAGAACCCTCATTGTTCATCCTCACTTCATGTGGAGAGAGGGAGAGCTTACCAGTCATTTCTAGACTGAACGTCTGCTGCTAAACCTGCTAGACTGTACTGCATGTTCTCCGAGGCTTTGTCATGCACTCAGACGTTGAGAAACACACTGAGCTACATGTATATGTATGCACACACTCGGGGGGACACTGGAATGTACAAACTGGGAGTCTGGTACAAGCGTACGAGATCTAACCCAGACCTAGCTTGTTCCCTAAGCCAGTCTCACACTGTGTGACATTGTTTTCACACCTCATAAAGGGCAGAAAAATACTTGTACACCTCTACTTGTGAAGTCATGAATCTTGTAAAGCAAAGCTATTCCTGTGAAACGCTCATACAATGGTAATCTGTGCTCTGAATACTATTTACATGTACATGTAGTATGCTGCCTTGAGATTTACGCACAAATTCTCCTGCCGTGAAAAGCCAGCAATACAATACATGAGTGAAGTCTTAAGAGCAGGCCACTGCCGGGAGTCCAGTTGGGCTAGCTCATCACAGCTCAGGGAGACAGAGAAAGAGTGCGCACATCAATTTGCACTTTCATGCAACCTGCCTCCCACCACAGGCAATATACTTTCATGTACACTCCTCCTAACACATGCCCAAGTGACTAGAGCATCACTAAGGGTGAAGCAAGTATGCCAGAAGGTGGTACATGTATATACAGTGTAGATCATACCAAACACAGTGGCCATGAAGTACCTTGCCTGGTAGATGACTCACAGTTGGCCTTGTGCTACAGGAGAATAACTTCCAACCAACTTACGCAGACAAGGGAGAGTGGTCAATCACAGTAGGGAGTCCCCCTCCTGTAGTCTAAAATAGTACCCATTAAGCTGACGTATCTACACTGTACGTACCGTAGATGCCAATGGCCGCCCACAAGATGATGAACACCAGAAACAGAGCCAAGCACAGCAAGTCCTTTGGTCGTCTGCAGTGTGAAGGTTGGGAGGGGGGGGGGGGGGGGGGACAGGATGACAATGCTATAATTAGGCGCAACATATCTCATATCTGTACCTCAGCCTCATTCCCATGCCAATCCAATTTTATACTTACTAACTACACTTGGTGACATACATGTAGGTTGTATCTGTGATGACGATCTTGCACACTGGTATACATGTATATAGTAAAACTATATGATTTAAGGTAGCATTATACCTTTACCGTTAGGGTACCTTTAACCGAAAATCGTCCGTTGTAGAGACTATAATACGTACGTAGCTTCGTACCCAGGCCGTCTCACCCCAGCGTTCGGGGTGAGAAGGCATGGGTACGAGGCTAGTCTAGTCTATATATTGTGTCCCTATTATTACCCCGTGCGCATGCACAGCAGGGGGTAGAGTGATCGGTTTGTCTGTCAGTCAGTCTGTCCATCCAAGCGGTTTGAGCAGTGAAGGCCTTGTTGAAGGCTTATTTCAGGATAGAAGTGTCAGAATTCAGCGTCTACATAACTCACAGACGAGAGATTTACTCGAGAAAAGCTGTGTGAAATTCGTGCTTCTAATTTATACAACTTGACCACACCCTATTTAAAAACATTACTGCCACAACTTACGGTATCTCATTCTGCATGCTGACATCACTGTAAATCGTGGCCTAGCTAGCTTATCGTGCATGCTGTATAAATAATCAGTGGTAGGCCTATAGCTGTCAAGTCAAAGTTGCGCACAGGCTGCTGAGCAACTCTAGTACTTGTATATAGTATTTACTGAAAACACAGTCCAGGAAGGAAACCCTACTCTACCAAAACATTGAGTCCCTACCTGGAGTTGGATTTCATATGGGTTAGGAAGTGACATAATGGCCTCTGCCTTTAATGCTACTCTAATGGATTCCAGTATCATTGCCCAGGAATAGACAACACGTTATAGCAATACCAGAGTACACCACAACAGGTAACATCATGAAATACTAGACTGACTCCTACCCCTTCAGTGTGCCACCCACAATCACCTTTGGGTGTCCACACACACAAATACACACACACACACACACACACACACACACACACACACACACACACACACACACACACACACACAAACACACACAGTGCAGACATGGGAATGAGCCTACGTAGGATTTTCTGTGCAATTTTTGGGCTGTTGCAAAGGCCACAGTATTTTTGAACGTAACTGAAATGGGAATGAGCCTATAGGACAACACTGATTTACAACCACAATAATCATCGAATAGAATTGCTTGCAGAGTGATCTAATTGGTCAGCAGAAAATTTAATCTAGTGCAAATTTTTGATAGACCCTCTCTGCCTTCCACATGCTTGTGTGTGCTGGCTGGACAGAGAGGATAGCAACTAGACTGGCAGGCTTCTAGTTTCTAAGAAAACTGTAATTAGACTCACATACCAACCACACTACAATAATTGTCCATTATGCACACATTCTTTCACTGATGAGTGTACACGACAAATGCTGCTAATTATAAGTTGCACCTGTAAATCAGATTTCTCAAGTGCATTATGTGTAGTTTTCCACTGGACCAGTCTCATTCCCACTGCTCATTCCAATGAACGACTTGTGGCAAAGTTGGTTAAAGCATTCAACTGCGGACCAAAAAAGTCTGATGCAGGGTTTAAATCCCACCTGTTGCATCACAGGTGCAGTGATTCTTAATCCCCCCCCCCCCCCCCCCCCCCCCCCCCCCCCCCCCCGGAAGACCAGCTTGGGGGTAATATCTTTTACATGCCAGTTTGCAGTATAGCCGATACGGTCAAACTGGCACTTAAAGACAAGCCCAAACAGCCAAAGAGCTAACCAAGTTGGAAATTACAGTCCATGATCGGAATTGGGTTAGCGTAAGGTTTAAATCCCTCCCAGTCTCTCTCTCCCCCCCCCCCCCCCCCCCCCCCCCCCCAGCCATTGGCTTTGAGGTAGACACCTCTACCTTCATGTACACAAGGGAGTATATATAGTGCTTGTGAAACTCCATACCTGCTTTTGCTTCGTATGGGACCTCTGAAGTCTGGGTCATGTTTCAGAGGTGCTCCTGCATGAAAACACACGCAAAAGAAACTTTCTGCATACATGACAGTGATCTACCAGTCAAGTGACTCATAATCACAGCAGGCACCTAGGATGCTAAAAGTTTGCAGTGGTATGAATACGTCGCTCACCCTTCTTCCCGTCTGGTTCGTCTCTGGTCTCCTCCGTACAGCAGCAACCACAGAAGATGTTCGCCATGGTTAATATCAGCCGCGCCACTAGCCAGTTGACCGAGTATGTCAGCCAATGCGACACGCCTTTCCTTGTATAAATTGTTGCACACCTCAGCTGTCAGAGCAACTCGGAAACGGATACGCGGGATAGTCCATGGTTCTAATTAGAGCGCACCGATAAACAAACACTCTGTCCGGGTACGGGTCCGAGTCACGTCAAAAATTACGTATCCACGTGGGCATGTCTCGTTCCCATACTTCATCTGGTTTGAGAACGAGAACCTGATTGTCCGTGACCGTGGTTACCGTTGGTCCTCTCACCTCTGACACGCCCTCACCTGCATCCGCTGTCAAAGATGATGCTGAGAGGGTCTATTTCGGCTCTGAACAGTTCTTCCAAGAACCTGAGCCTCTCAAGTTCTTGGTCCAGTGTACTTCCACCCCACAGCAGTGTCAATCATGTTAGTACTGCACAACTGAAAGACAGGGACGACGATATCGAGTCCTACCTCTCTGTTTGCCAGCAGAAGCAGGTGGGTAGATCTCATAAAAAGATTGACTGGGCAAAGTTGATGGATTCTGAGGGTGAGGATGGGGATGAAAGAGTCGTGCTAGAATTGGAAGGAGGCACTAGTACATCTACCTTCCTGAAGCCAAAGGTCACACAAGCTTCCCGTTCGAGGGGTCAAGGTGGTGATAGTTCTAGGGCAGCTGAACTTAGAGGGAAGCCAAAATATCAGAATGTAGCTGCAGGGAGTGAGAGTGTCTTACAGAATATCAGCCGGAGAGAGAAGCAGCATAGCTTGGCAACAAAGTCCCACCACCTCATGGCCAGAGATGTGCAGAATTTGGAAGCTGATTCTTGGAACCATGGTAGCAGTGATGCATTGGATACAAGCAGTCTTAGTGATGAGCGGACAGAACAGAGTGATTCTTTTGAGGAAGATAAACTCCGTGGATCCAATTCAGAAAGTGATTGGAGCAGACATCCTCATGCTAATGTTAGAACAGCAGGAGAGACTGATGAATGCAGCGAACAGGGTGCTGAACTTGTCACTGGAGCAAAATCAAAATTTAATGCTGAAGTGCAGGACCCCATACTCTGTATGCAAAATAATTTGCATTCAGAAAATGAGGAAACTGAGAGTGAGTCTTCATGTTTTGAACAACTGCAGTTAACAAGAAATGTATTTTCCATAGACCAGTTGGAAGCTGCACTAGAAAGCCACTCTGACAGAACTTCTACTGATAAGAATGGCAGCGGTTTAGCAAACTTCAGAAATTTGTGCACTCTGGATGATCTTGAGTTAGCAGATATACACACTGGTAAGAACACAGAACCAGTAACTACTTTCAGAAGTGGTAGAGCAGTCACAGCCGCTGGAACTTCAGAGACAAAGGTGGTATTTCCTAGGAGCCCAACTAAGGTTGGTGAAGGTTACAGCGATGAAGAATTTGAGTCGGTATGTTCTAACAGCAGTGATATAGTGGAGGAAGACATTGCAGAGGAACTGTCTGAATCTTGTTCTGCTGATGTCAAGACCAAGAAGAATGTCATATCAAAATCAGACCGTGTTGTTAGTCGAGATATCGCCATTGACGGCAGCCCGCCTCCTTCAATGAAGAGAGAACACGGTGAAGGTGACAGTGAAGACAGAGTGCCTGGGTTTGGTGGGATGGGGTCGGGTGGATGCAAACACAACGATACACTTTGGGAGGATTATTCTGAATTCAGTGAGATAGAGCAGCATGCCTCAGGTAAGAGTTGTGCAAGTACTAGGCAGCCTATAGTAAGTGTGTGTTGCCATGGTGATGCTATGGTAGTGATGTGCACTGTGCTATGTACAGCAATGCAGTGATAACCTCTGAACCTCAATCACTGCCTTCTAGGGACTGCACAGGACAGCCACCCTGCTAGAAGTCAACCTGAACTCTCTTCAAGCTTAGACAGAACTTCAACCCTTAGCCAAGACCACTCAGTTGGTCTCAAAGTTCACAAAAACAAATGTCAAAGCACTGGTGCCTCAGATGTTCGTGATGCCTCAGTACAGACCTCCTCAGCAGCAGCTGCTCATGCATTGCCAATACGGTATGGGCACCCTTCTCCAATTGTTCCCCATATGGTTTCCACTGACGCACTACAAGGTTGGTAGCCATGCACAACTGTTAAGATTGACATAGTAAATATAAGAAACCTCTGTGTGCAGTTCAGTGTTTTCAGAAGCGCATGTCTGTAGTTATAGTGAGCTCGTCTACCGCTACACATACATGCACACCATAGAGGTGACCATGACCTCTCCTGCCATGGTTGCTCTGAACCACCTTCTTCGTAACCAGCTGGCCCTCACTCAGCACTTCCTTGCCACCAGCAGACACGTAACGGAGCAGCTCTCCAGCGGCTCTGTGTCGGACCACCAATACACCACACTTGAGGAAACAAAAGACGTGAGTGACCGTCAGACTAGTCCAACTATACAGCCTCCATCATAATACAGTAATATGGTTAAGTGCGTAATTTGCAAGTCTGAATTGGGGGTGAAGCTAGTAGTCACACATTTACACACTAGCCAATCCACACTACAAATTAATTATCAGGGGTTTCAAAGAATAACAAGGGCGCACTTAGTCTCGTGGGACAGACATTCGCAGGGAGAAATAACTTCTGTTCACTATAGACATGCATGTTTCTGTGGCATGGAGAATTAAAGATGTGTTACACAAAATCTGTTCATCTCATTTGAGATCATGTGACAAACACGGAGTATCTCCAATCTGATTGGTTCCGCCAACATTCTGGCGACATCCACAAAAAATCTGTCTATAGTGACCATACAGTCCTTCCCCCGCAAACGTCTGGCCTGCGAGACTTGGGCTGTGGAGGGTGCAGTTAGCCTCATCCGGGAGTCATTCCCACATACAAATAAAAGTTCCATACTGTAAGCGATGAAAAGCTGGACGATGGCCTGGGAATGAGGCTAGAGCACTGCGCCCTTGAAATCTAGCCTAGTGAGAATGCTACTTGAGGAAGTTTCATGCAATCTGCCTTCATTCTGCTGATGTCACTGTCGAGGAACTTGTGTGGTTGTCAGTTAGACACTTTGAAACCTTAGCACTTTGGGTATTATTTTTGTGGAAAACCTGTATGTACTTGAACCTCAAGTAGACAATCTGGAAGTTAGTCTACAAACAACCCCAGCGCGGATTGCTTCCAGCAATCGGCGCTGGGTCTGGGGCCGAGCTCGAGACTGTGGACTTGTTCGATAAAGCTTTACCAACCAGTTTTTCTCCTCTCACAGTACATATCAAAACACAGACCTAAAGTGTTGACAACCAAGGAAGCAAAGAAGCTAGTTGCAATGGAAGCACTACGTATTAAGTGATGTTGTGTTCGTTTTGAATAATTTCCGAATCTAAATTTTTCTGTACTGAATCATGATGTCATCATTAACTTTTTTACGGACTGCAGAGATATGCAGCAGTAGGAAGTATAATGCTTATTATCAAAACTACTCATCATTTGATCATTAAAGCACTATTATGTTGCCTCTCTCACTGATAAAAATTTGTACAAACATTCTTTCATACATAAACTGCTAGACTAGTCCGAGTCAAAGCTCTCATCTGACTCTTCGCTTGAAGTGGACGGTTCGCTGGAGTCACGTGCTCCCCTGTAGGAGGCATCGGGGGCCTGTTGGTCTGAGGGAAGCTCTGCATCTTCATCCCTAGACATGATGTGTGGGTATACGTGGGGTGGCATTAGGTGATACCAGGCCGGGGAATTAAGTTCAACAGTGACTGAATGTGAACTTGAACCCCAGACAGCGATGCATGTTAGTATGAGACTAATAGACTATACACTCGTCAGTTTCACTGATGAAGCAATACAGGCCAGGTCAGAATAATTGTTAATCCTAGTAGCTAAGGGGGGGGGGGGGGGGGAGCATAAAAAGTAACTAAACTTCAAATGATTATACAGTCTACGCATACAGCCATGCTGGAGATTGATAAGGTCATTCATCCGAACGATCCGATTGAAGTGCAAAGCCCTAGTGTAGTTATGTGCGGAATTGTGTTTCACAATTAACTCCTTACTCCAGCACGTCTGGGTTTAGCCCATGAGCCTTCATCTCCATTGCCAGCTGCAGAGGGTTCACTCCCTGCAGGGAACACACACATGTACAGCAGGTTCACAATGTCAAGGAGGTAAGATTTCCACTTCTGTAAGTCTCTAGCATTTCACTAGGAAGGAGATACAGCCCTTGCCGAGCACTCCATACGTTTTGTACTTGTTTCTATTGAAGGAGGACCAATGATTAGACAATGCTGCCTAGGCATGTAAGAGCACCGTACTCTGAGTTGAGTTGGTCCCCCTAGACACAAATTTCTTCTGTAAGCCTCTAGCATTTCAATAGAAAGGAGATACAACCCTTGGTAAGCACCTCTATGTGTTTCTACTGGAGGATGACCAATGCATAGACACCTAGGCATGAAAGAGCACTGTACTCAAAGTTGAGGTGGTCCCCCTAGACACAAACAGTGTGCAGATAGCATCAGTGCAGGCAAATGAACACTCGTCAAAACCTGCATGACCGAGCAGGTGCATCAAGTCAGTGCTAGTCCCAAGGTCTCAAGATGGGAAGGACGGTACACATGCAGTAATGGACAGTCACGGAGGATTAACTCACAAGTCGTTTCATCTTGAAGTACTTCTGGTATCGCGGGTCATCCTTTGCCTTCCTACCTGAAGCAAGAATGTATTCAAACCGGACGGGTACACAAGTGACCTTGGTGATCAGTTCACTGTCAATACCAGACAGTCATGGGCACACAGATCCCAATCAGTTCTCCTTGAATACAGACTATGCTCAGCTAATACTGATCAATGAGAGTCACTTTAGCAGTGCAATTGAAACACATCACAAACTAAACTTTACTAACAGGAGCCATGGCTCAAGGTTCAACCCTGGAAGGTATAGTGTATGCACAGTGACAGCACTCACTTTTACTTGGTTCTGCTGCTTCTGTTTGGGACAGAGATGAGTGGATGTCGGATAAAGGAGGAAGGATGGGGAGGAAGAATTAATACTGTGAAACCTAGATGCGGCTATTGCCAAGTGTGTGGGTGAATGCTTGCATCAATAATAACAGCCCATTTACACTAGCGCTCTGGATCGACATGATCGACATGAACTGGTTCGGTAATGTAAACACGAACCGAACCGCCCCGCCCCGATCCGCTCTGAACTGGACCACCAAACTGGGTCCGACCTGGAGCACTCCCACCCCAAATGTAAACGGAATCGAACCCGTGGACAGGAGGCGTGACGGTTGCGAACCAGACCGCGAAGGGTCTGGTTTCAAGACTAGGGGTTTTCATGGTACTGTATATCGAACATGACTAGTCTCGTGAGGATGTGGTCTAGGCATGTGACTAATCATGAACTTCGACCCTGAACCACACATACATGGAGCGCTCAGGCGGCCTTATTACCCCGTGCGCATGCGCAGCAGGGGGTAGAGTGATCGGTTTGTCTGTCAGTCTGTCCGTGTCAGTCTGTCCATCCAAGCGGCCCAGTTTGAGCAGTGAAGGCCTTGTTGAAGGCTTATTTCAGGATAGAAGTGTCAGAATTCAGAAAATACTAGCGTCTACGTAACTCACAGACCAGAGATCTACTCGAGAGGCTGAGAAAAGCTGCGTGAAAGTCGTGCTTCTAATTTATACAACTTGACCACACCCTATTTCTAACATTACTGCCACAACTCATTCTGCATGCGGACATCGCTGTAAATCGTGGCCTAGCTAGCTCATCGTGCATGCTGTACGAACAATCGGTGGTAGCTGTCAAGTCAAAGTTGCGCACGGGGTACGTGCTCTGCTGAGCACCTCTAGTATTACAAAGGCTATCCAATTCACCAGCATTATGGTACACAGTAAGGTCATGTGCACAACAGTTAATACAGCAAATTCAATGGTGGATGGATTTGAACACAGGCGTCAACGTTTGCACGAACTGAATTTGCCATTTATCAACAGGAGGTACTACACAAACATTAGTCGAAGACTATATGTAAGAGTATACACAACGAGTATACTAGCCCAGAGCTATTTTGAAGATAGGAGTTCATTCAAAAACAACTTTCCATTCCCAGTATTCACAGGACAATCAATGGCAGCAGCTAACAGCACTGCTGTCAAGCTTGTTATAGTCACATGGCCTTACGATTATAATTACAACCAGTTTCGCTCGCTTCTCTTACTCCACCTGCCACTCCCCAACTGTACCTGCACATGGGTCTGGTGCTGGCCAGCTCCGGCTCCTAATGCAGAAGTCTGGTGAGCTGATGCCCACCTTGTAGCGTTCGCATTAGCGCACATGATCTTCAGCGGTCATGTGAGCTCTCAATCCTCGGTGTGAACCCAACATAGCTCACTACTCTGATGCACCAACAGCCTTGAGCAATAGCTTCTCTGACAAAGAGTATTCATGCAAGTCTGAGGCCAAGTAAGTACAAAGGTCACGTGCGTCACCAGCCTAGTCCCGCCCCACTTCCGTTACTCACAGAAAGACAGAGAGACAGACACTCATGCTTAAAATCTTGATAAGTGGTGGGTACGTGTAACACATACCTGCAGGTTGGGGTGGAGGGATAGGGGCATTGGTGGCAGGTGCACCAGGAGGGGGTGGGGGCTGTGAGGGAGGAGGTGGGCCAGTGGTGCTGGTGGGGGGTGGAGCAGTGGAGGATGCAAGGGGTGCTGTCGCTGCCGTGGTACTTCCAGCGGAGGCTACTGCTGCCGGTGGCTCGTAGTGTGTGGTGGACTGCACCCCCTCCAGATCAGGGATGGAAGATAGCTACAAAAGTGTGTGTGTGTGTGTGTGTGTGTGTGTGGGGGGGGGTGGGGGGGGGGGGGGGGGGGGGGGGAGGAGAGGGGGAAGGGGGGGGAAGGGGGGGAGAGGGAGTGGGAGTGGGAGATGAGGAAGGGGAGTGGGAGATGAGGAAGGGGAGAGAGGGGGAGTGGGAGATGAGGAAGGGGAGAGAGGGGGAGTGGGAGATGAGGAAGGGGAGTGGGAGATGAGGAAGGGGAGAGAGGGGGAGGAAAGAGGATAAAGGATATGGGGAGGGAGGGGGGAGGAAAGGGGAGGGAGAGGTGGAGGGGAGTGGGAGATGAGGAGGGAGGGGGAGGGGAGGGAGGAGGATGCGGAAGGTGGGAATGGGAGGGAGGGGAAGGGGAGGGGGAAGAGGGAGGGAAAAGGGAGGCTTAGGTGTTGAAGAGAACAAACAATGAAGCACAGAAAGGTACTAGCCAGGTCCTAACACAAATACCATAAATGTACCTTGGCCTCCAGAATGTTAAGTGATATATCGAGTCTTTGTATTCTTCCAGAGAGTTCACCTAACCTCTGTGAGGAGAACAGAGTGAAAGCAAAACCAAGAATAATATTATATAGCAACCCATTGAATATTTTGTATCATTAACAGCATACTGGGGGCAAATGACAGCCCCTGAACACAACCCTGAGCCTTCAACCTTGGAACTAAATAGTATAGGAAGCCATCCAGTGATTCCTCACTACACCTCTCTCGACTCATTCAGCCAAGACATTCGTGTGAGTCTTAATATGACAGTCATTTTGAAGACTTTCCGAAAGTGAAGTTTCCGAACGTGCATTTGCGGGGCAGGTTTGTTGCAAATCAGAATGTTTCTTCAGAGAATTGGAAGATGGCTACCGTGAATCAGAACACTTCTTGTGTACACCACTGGACAAGAGTGTCAAACCTTGGTCTGCTGCACAATAGCAGCAGGAACTTATGTTGTTCATGGCACTCATAAGTGCCTGCAGCAGACCTTGCGCCATAAATGTTTGGAATGGTTACAAATGGTGAACGAACTCAGCTACCATTTTGAGCAGACATTTTAACTACAACAGCAGCACCTCTAAAGGAACTGTCCAGAGGTGACTGCATCAAGATGGCAAATTAGGATGTCAATTGAGTACAAGGTCTACGTCTACACTCCTGCTACCAACCCTAGCCTTATTCCCAGGCCACACAGAGGAAGGGAAAGTGGCCTGGGAATGAGGTTAACCCTAGGAGTCAGTCTCAGAACCTGACCCTTCACACAGGGAGGAGGAAGGGCACACGCTTACATTTGAATTGTCCCCACGGAACTCAATTATGCATTGCTAATTAGAAATCAGTTGCGATACCATGCGTATGATCACTATTGACCAGCTAGTTGCTCCCTTCAGCTTTTATAGGACAACTTGAATGTAGGCATGTGCCCAGAACCCCAGTCCAATGGGTCTGGTTCCAACTATCCTAGCAGTGTGGTTAGCAACGCATAAGGGCCCTCTGATCTCACCTCTTCACAGACTGTGGAAAACTTATTGAGGAACTGTGTTGTATGGGTGATGAACTTGTTCAGGAACACCAGCGTGTTCTTGTGGTCCAGAGCAGGGACCTGGGGGACAGCAAACATGTCACAGATAAATCCTCTAGTTTTCAGTCCTTTATACCACACACCAGGCCATCTGCATGATGCAGGCACTGCACTCTCTCAACTTACTTTGCTGTAGTCTACTCCAGCCCCAACGATCGGGAGCCCGTGCTCATCCATAGCTAGCTGTACTTAAGTACTTGCAAGAAATCGTGGTGATGTAATCGATATCTAAATAAATGTGACGTCATAGCTCTAGATCAACATGATTTGTAGATCTGCTTTCCAGTGGTTGCAGCGATATTCCTGCCTGTACAGAGGATCCCTCCAGCTGCTAGAACAGCCACTGCACCTATTTAGAGGGCCAGCAGTATCTCTATGTACGGCAAAAAGGAGGTTCCACAGTCAATCTCGGTGTTCCAATTGGAGAACACCTTCAGCTGACACAAACTACACTGCTGTGCAGAGGCGCTTTCACTGCTCTCCACTCAGCAGGGGCCTTGAGGAGTTCTTTCCAAGGACAGATAACATCATAGAAGAGGGGGAGCAGACTGGCAAGTTTACATGCAGTATATTATCTATGGATAAACGTGGTGATACCTTTATGCAAATTATGCACACACAGCTCTACCTGAAGAATGGTAATAGAGCTGTCTGCTCACTGCCATACTTACTTTGTAGCTATGTAACTGATGTTCACAGATATGTGTGTAAGCGCAGTATAGCATCTTGGAGGGGGTGGGAGCCAACTATTTATCATGATGTCAAAAGCATGCAGTATGTAGAACGTACAGAAAAGTGAAGTAGCGAGAATGATGACTCCTCGTTGCAAATTTCTGCAAAGAAATACAGAAAGTCCTATGGAAAGGGGTGTGGCTTACAGTATTGTACATTGTACTGGTCACAGAAATGGATCGAGTTAATATTGTTGCAGGTTACGGATTGGTTGCATACCAGTCTCGTGTCCAGACGTCCACACCCACCGGGGCGTGGACGTCTGGACACGAGACTAGTTGCGTACATAATTAGCGTCTGTTGGGATGACTACCACTCGTGTGTGTGTATACCCCTCTGTGTTTGGTCTGTATTACAGTACTTTGTGTCTCACAATATCTTCAGGTCGGTCGTGGCTCACAAGAGAACTGAGACACAAGAGCAGTGAAGATCTGCACAAATTGTGGCAAGTAGAATGCTATCTGCCTTGTTCCAGGCTGTTCCCACCTCCATTCTTTAATCACTTGCAGTATGCGAATACGGAGGGAGAAGGCCCAGGAGATTTGGTGACATATGTGGTGACGTAGGGTACTAGACAGAAAGTAGATACACTGGGGGGGGGGGGGGGTAATAATTCCTTCAACCCATTCTGGTAATGGTATTGATGCTGCCTTGTGAACTACAGCCATTACAAAGAAGCACTTCAAGGTCCTTCGTTGGGCACCACCCTTTGTGTGTCTACCCTCTGTCTACCAGATGTGTCATTGCATGTGACCAAATCTCCCCCTCCGTATTTGCATACTGAATCTCCTGTACACGCCTCAACTAGGTGTGTTGTCCTTAGTGTCGTGAGAATAATTATAGTGACACAATGTTACTGGGAATTGTACATGTAATACTCGGTGAAATTCTGACTACACCATCACGACTACTGTTGTGCGCTGACACATTCGTACACTAACTGGGCTCACCCTGGTAGTGGAGTTCCTGTTGGCTACCATCACTCACATTGTAGGCAGTACGTGACCAAATTCTGACTACACCATCACAACTACTGGCAGTATGTGTACATCACATATGCTTGCGTAAATTTGCACAAGCAAATGCATGTACAAGCTGCAAGATCACTTGCGTGATATGAGCAAGGGTTTGAGGAAGAATTGGAGGAATAGGGGAACATGTAATGTAGTAGCTTGAGCCTCAATTTTGTGCTACATTGCTAGCCTCGTTCCCAGGCTCTCCCACGCGCGTACTGTAAGCGACGGAAAGCTGGGCGGGGCCTATGAACGAGTCTAGTAATGCAGCACAAAATCGAGGCTCAATTTATCTCTTACACAATGTAACTACGCCTCTAAGACCAGTATTCTGGCTATTATCAAAAGTTCATAACAGTAAGAGTGTGCAACTGCCATATGGGTTCCACTACCATCAGTGTGGTCTACCTGATATACATAGGCTGTGTAAACACAATTTCACAGTTACCAGGAGCGCATAATGAGGTAGCGAGCTTCCTCATTATGCGCTCCTGCAGTTACCTAGCATACAGCTGCTGCTACTTCACCACTGCTGATTGTCTATGTCATACTGCCGAGATGGTAGTAGTTGAACCCATATGGCAGTTGCACACTCTTATTGTTATGAACTTGTGCTATTATCCTGGCTGTTATTCGGCCTGGTTGCATATCCTTGCAGGTATGTCTTGTTGAAGGAGAGAAACATGCTGCTAACATTGAAACACGATGCTAACAGGGCAAGATTCGTCATGCCAGCACCAGAGAGAATGAGGAAGGTACATCCATACAAATGTCTAGCCTCATTCCCAGGCTCCCCCTGCTTTACACACATCACCGTGCAGGGCGGAACCTGGGAATGAGGCTAATAAAATTAATGTCCTCAAGTTTGTTCCTGTGTACCCACTATCTGCCAACGAAGCCAACCCAATACCTTGTGCAATCTTCTGTCTATTCACGTCCTGGTATAGACTCGTTCCCAGTCTCTCCCACACGCAAATATGGCCTGGGAATGAGGCTACCTGGTATATAGGTACTGTCAATTGTGGCTAAGGATGGGCATTGATTACAACTGCATATACTGGCCCATACAGACCAACACAATGGACATCAAACGGCTGAGTCAGTTGTGCTAAAATATCCAACAGCATTCTGTAACTCATATCTCAGGGTATTCGTGTGTCTAGTAGCATCCTGGCATCACCTCTCTCACCCCAGCGTTAGTCGCTTGCAGTACTAACAAGGAGGTATTGTATTAAAGCCTGGTAAAATGAGTCACATGTATGGAGGAGTGGCCTGAAACTTCTGTACAGCTGTAGGGCAGCTTTCGGAACATTGCCAAGACTGCCTGATGTTGACTGCTCAGTCGCTCTGTTGTCTGTGGTTGTGATCGGTAGCACGCTTACGTGGGAATTTGCCACTCCTACATGTACCTAACATCCAGGTACGTATGTCATTGCACGTGATGAGTTTTACCAGGCGTCCACTGTGTTGGTGCATCAAGCAAAAATGCTGTGTGAGAAGGCCTGGGTAAGAGAGGCTAGTAGCATCCTATTCAAGCTTGCTGTGTTCCCAGGTGGTGGTGGTGGTGGTGGCATGCTGAATTTATGTTTGGTATGACTGCATGTCTTCCTTCCAGGTCAGAAAATCCATGGCGAGGATTAAAGTGGTGATTGGAGAGAGGGTAGGTTCATAATAATACTAATGTGCTATTTTTGAAGACCTGACATTTAGTAATGATTGCTGTATCATAGCTGCTCATTAATTGATCTATATTTGGAGCATTGAACATACACAATGTATATTGCAGTTAAAGAAACTGATGTGTTGAATGACTAATGCCAACTCCCTGAACACTGCCATGCATTGCCATAATTATGATGTCACCAATGCTGTTGTTGCAGGGGAAGGCCGTCAGGGAAGCCTTGAAAGTCCTCAAGGAGGAGGAAAGAAGAAAAAAACTGGAGAACTTGGAACTGGTACTGCCAGAAGCCGACACTGTAAAAGACGCTGCTAGTGAACAGAAACAAGTAGCTCAATGATCGATGCTGTGCCAATTCAGTCATTAGCAGTCTATCAGTTTCAAACACATGCAGTCATGCTAACATTGTGTCAGCCCTGCATGGGCCGGCCTGCTGCCATATTTTGTACGCATCTGCATGATCACCATCTTGTACCTAATGCTGTTGATCGTTGTACATACAAGGAACGAGGCTAAGTAAACACCAGCCGAAGCTGGTACGTAGCTCACATTACTGTATCTTTCTCATGATCAAAAGATATGGCCTCGTTCCCAGGCCCCCGCCAAGCTTAAGCTTTTGGTCACTGTCACAGTAACAGATAATAGTGTGGGCATGGAAACGAGGCAATACTCCATAGCCTGGTTTTCCTAGCCCCCACCCAGCAAGCAACAAATTTACAGCTGTGGAGTGGGCCAGGCCTGAGGACAAGGTTAATGGTTGTACAAGAAGCAACATAACGGCACACTGGCATGCATGCATGCTATCAATTCTGTTGGGCATCCAGTTCCATCCTAGCAGCCGGTACCGCCTGCAGCTCTTCAGGAGTGAACTGACTGAAATACTTTCTGTACCATTCCACGTACTCCTGTTTTTCTTTGGCTGTATAAAATGGGTTCTTTGATAAACCGGTCACCACCAGCTCCATGAAGTGCCTCACTGGACCTGTGGAACAGGATGTCACGGCAGCTGTGAAGAGCATGTAGGGTGTATGCCTTTTCTCAGTTCCAGACCCAAACCAACCCCAGCACAGATCACGCATTACCAGTGAATATGTACCAGGCCTGTTGTTACTATGCAATGCATGCTGGGAAGGGTCTGAGAATGAGACCAGGCAGTCTTCCCTTCATTTTGTACCTTCTGCCTAGCCTCGTTCCCAGGCTCCCCCTTGTGCGCGCGGTGAAGAAAATTACAGAGGGGGAGAGCCTGGTACGCTTTCGCACGTGATTCCACGGCACTGACGCGTGTCGACGTCACGAAACATCAGCAGTATAAGTGTCACGTCACTCACATGCAGCAGCTGCTGTATAATATTGTATGTAGTTTTGAAGCATGGAACCGAGAGTTACAAGTCTTAGCCTGTAGAAGCGTAAACAAACACCACGCTGTGCAGTAAATGGCGCTCATCAATCCTTGGGGACAGATTCTCGTCACCGGACAGTCTGGAACGAGTAAGTTGCATTTTGTAGCTTATACTGAACTGTACCGCTATCCACGGGTCTCTGTATTGCCAGGTAACGTTCTCCGCTGTCGTCGCCATCGGTAAATCTTCCCTATGTCAATCTATCGCTGCCACAGAAGTCGGCACGCTCCAGTTGTGACGCAACAGATAAGTGAATTATAGCAGTGACGTTGACATGCCGCGTATCACGTGCGAAAGCGTACCAGGCTCTCTGCCCCGGTATTTTTCGTCGGCGCGCGCAGGGGGAGGAGCCTGGGAACGAGGCTACCTTCTGCCAGGGTGGATATCCAACTAGATAACCTAGGGATGCCTTGCAAACCTCCTGCATAATCCACACAGACCTCATGCATAATGTACACAGGCGTCATGCATGATGTCTTACAGATCTCGTACAGAGCCTGTACAGATCCCAGTTCATATTCCACACCAAGAGCAATTCACCAACCACATCCTCATGCATACCCAAGCCTTCCTACCCTAGTGTTCCGCAAGCAACAAACGCTAGGGTGAGAGGCCTGTATACAAGGCTACACCATACTTCACCTTTAGGTGGGAATCCCTCGAGCAGGTGGTCTAGCAACACATGGTCTTCAAACCCCACATCTTTCTCTTCACTGTGAGTGATCAAAGGACGAAAATGTGTTATAAGTGACATAAACGCAATCCCCAAACCCATAGACTGTGGTATACACTCATGGTGTGACTGGTCAGGCCCATAGCCGGGGGGGGGGGGGGGGGGGGGGGGGGTTATGGAGCTGATCAGTATCACATGAGAGCATGTCTTGATCAGAGAAACAGGCCAATTGCTGAGGAATGTTGCCTTCGGCACTGCCCGTACCGAACCCCCATCCTGGCTACAGGCCTGCTGGTGGACTGATTCATGCACTCCTACAAAATGTGATATTCCTACAATTCACACACCCAACACTACACTCCAAACAGATAGTGTATTCCCCTTTGTTGAAACTGAAACTGAGCCATGCACGGGTAAACTGCATGTAGCACCATCCTACTATAACATCTACTGTGTAGAGATGAGCACTAGGACGAGGTTAGCCAGCATCCTCAAGTCAAACAAAGAACAGGGCAGGACCAAGAGTGTGACACTCAATTGGCAGCACTTTCTTACATTATACCTTTCGATAGCCTCCTCATTGTCAACTGGAAACTTCCGTGGGAATTGTGTGTCTTCCATCACGGCTTGAAATTGGTTCTTGGGTCTCAGCATCAGGAAGGACTGCAAATTCCTGACCTCATCCTCCTGCCACCATAAAGTGAAATTGGTTGCCATGGTAATCAACTGTGTGGGCATCCCTATCATCATCTACAATAGTATGGTGTCACATGTACGTCACACTTCTGAGTAGGACTGTGCAGCATTATTGACCGGGGGGGGGGCTTGGACATTTCCACTGCTAGATACCGGCCAAGGGGTGAGGTTTGGCTCTGCTGTGATGAAGTACAGACTATACTACAAGTAGCTACGCTTGCTTCAGGTTTGGCTCCCTGATTGTGTCCATGTGAGTCCGGCCGCTCTCTGTGCAGAGGTCAGGCGAGCTATCACTCCCTCATGGCATTCACATTAGCTTGGCACGACAGTTGTCTCTTCAGAGGTCTCACAAGCTCTCGCCTCCAGCATAGCGAGTCCAGCATAGGGAGTCCAGCATAGCTCATTGCTCTGACACCCCAATAGCAATACTGTCTCTACCACAGCACTAGGTCCAGTTTTTAAGTGCAAAGGTCAGGAAGTACGAAGGTTGCTAGTCTGACAGTGAAACTATAGCCATACCTCTGTTAGTGATGGTTTGTGTGGTGGCATGACAGTCATCCCAGGCTTAGGGTGCTCAAAAATGCCAAGCCGCTTTCCCGACTCAGGATCCATGAAGTGGGTGGGTGTCCGATTATCCCTCCCCTTAAGCCGAGGGGCCAGTCTATCCACTTCCTGCTTTTCTGGCATCCCAAGACGCCTCCTAACATCAGCTACAGAGGGGAGGGAGCAAGGGGGGGGGGGGGGGGGGGGGGGGGGTGACACGATCCTATTCCAATAGTGCACTGCTTTCTACACTGTGCTGCTGTAACAACTATCTCTCCTATGGTAGGCAGAATATCAACCTCAGTGTTCCACCAAACTGACAATTCAAAATGCGCTGGCCCCTGCCATTACAAAACTTCAGTATCTATACACCAAAAGAAAGCTTTTGATGAGCTCCATTCAATGGTAACTGTTGGCGGTTGTGAGTTGAAAGCATAAAGGTACACACCAATCTCCATACAATTCCACACGATAGTCATTGCACTAGATTGTCATAAGAGCACACAGGATCGCTACATGGATTCCTAGTAGCCCTAGGCTACATAAAATTAATGAGATTGAGGAATGCCCTTACCATCTGAAGGAACGTGAACCTTGATTCCCGAAAGCAGCTCCCTGCAAAAGACGGAAATTGCCAACTCACTGAAATACATTTACGAATGCTCTGTCATGTGATCGATTCTGAGGCGTCTGATTCACGTGAGTAGTACTAAGGAGGGGTTAAACTTTAAAGTCACTATAAACCTAAGCATACACAATAAGTTTGGAGATGCAAAACACCTCACTTCAGCACTTCGCCATTTTTGGTTTTCAACTTTTGCGCTTCCTGTGACTCTAGATTCTTCAACTCTGCCATCATTTTCACTGTGTCCACCACCTTCTTACTGGCCTCCTTTCTGGCCTTCCTCTGCATCTTCCTTTCATAGTTTCTCTCCGGACCACGATCCCCAGAACCTGGTCTGTCAGGAAGGTTCAGCTGTGTTGATCTCACAGAAAACGAGGCCAGCTGCATCAGTCCTGGTCTGACAGCGTCATTATCAGCTCCAACAACGCATCTCTGGCGCTGAAAAGACACTATGCGGGCCAAGCCTGGAGTTGCTCTTGCAAACATACTTATTGTGAACACGTGACTTCCGCATACTATCGAGTCCGGGATTCGTGCACAGCTTTACTGTTTATAATTTGCAACACACGCTGAAATGGCTGAGGGAGGAGGGGAAGGAGGAGGGGATGCAAGCAGTGAGCTGGTTATTGCAACTATTCCAGAAGATCAGAAACACCTAGTCTGTGTGGAATACCCAGGTAAGAATGTAAACTGGCCAGAGACGGATCGATCATGCTGAATCTAGTCTCATTCCCAAACTGACGGGAATCAGCGATCTTGGAACGAGTCTAGACCAGTACTGCATCCTGCAGCAAATAAATTCATATTTATGCACTGCAGTCGCCTGCACTAACAAAAAGTCAGTGATGATTTAGAGTATATGCAACAAAAGCTGGGGAGGAGCCTGGGAATGTGGCAACTAGCCGCCACCGCCGCCCGGCCCCAGCAGGGTATTAGAATTCGCACTCCCATTGACGCCATAGTCATGCGACCAGGGTCAAGAAATCTTGACCGTCATTTTTGTTGCTTGACCGCTTGACCGCATCACAAAAAGACTCTTGACCATTTGACTGCGCTGTATTTCAGCCGTTGACCGCTTGACCGCCAATAGTGTATGGAGGAATGCGTAGCGACTGCAGCCTTTCCTTAGTATACGGGGTCAAGATTCGCTGATAAGCCCGGTTGCAGCTCTGACTACAGTGTGTATGGGAGTGTCACCCCCTTGGAATTGAAAGTCAAACGTGGAGTCATTCTATTCCTATTCATACGCTGATGCAATTCCGGAGCAATTAGTCACTTCCAGTTCACATTCCAACCTCACCACCCAAATTCAATTCCAGCAGGGGACTGGGGAGGGGGGGGGGGGGGGGGGGGGGGGGGGGGTAGTGCAGTGAGGGGGCAGTACGGGATTCCTTGCATACATAATAGTTCTTCAAAGGGGGGGGGGGGGGGGGGGGGGGCAGCAAAGACCGTCCCCCCCCCCCCCCCCCCCCCCCCCCCCCCCCCCCGTCCCCCCCCCCTCCTCCTCCTTAGATCTCCACTCCCACTGCTGAACTTACCGTGTATGAAAAATGCTGAAATCTGCTACTGCATAAATACATGAGCATGGGAACGCAATACTGAAGTGACTCAGAGCACTTTTTAAAATTCTTTCTGACAGGCAGGATTTGGCTGAAAGCAAACTAATGCTTATTTAAACCCTTTTCCTGGGAAGAGAACCCAGAGAGCATCCCTTTCTAGGTGCAGCTGAACCTGTGGCCCACAGTCAAATTCTTAAACCGCTTAGCCACACTGCATTTGACTGTGGACTTACAGCCCCAATTTTAAACCCCTCTCTTGCTTCAAAGGTAAATAATTCCTCCCCCCTCGTTCCTGGTGACCAGCCTCTGGCTGAAAGGGCTTGCAGTTAATACCTAAACACCATCACTTTTACATTATTAATCCTCTCTTTGCAGGATTTGTTGACAACGATGACAGAGCCATCGCAAGTCTAGGAGGCACGGAGACTCTTGCAAAGGTACATCAGTCTCTCCTCACAAGGAAGGCTATCTCCAGTACATTAAGGGCTGTCTGTATACATGAACAGCACTATCTTCTTGTGATTTTGATGCTATATACCTGAAATACTAAAGAATATTCACCAACTACAGCACTACTACTTGAAAGTGTAGCTCCTTTTGTCACAAAAAAGCAAAAGCTCCGCCCCCTGGCACTCACTGGGCGTGGCCACGCTCACGCCCACTTCATCACCTTCAGCAATCTAAAACGCTTTAGGCGGAATTCTAGTAGCAGGAGGACAGCCTTCATTCTTGGTACAGAAGTTAACAAGAACATGTATTTGCTGAATCCTGCCCCGGACAACGGTTCTACCTCTTGGTGCGGCTGCACGGGCAAAATCGACCGATTTTGGCTACCTCAAATCATGTCAAATCAGCGGATTTCTCCTCCTTTCTTCCGAGAACGCGTTGTTGGAGACTCTCCGGAGTGGGAATCTACAAGTTTGACCTTCGGTCCATCCATCGGGCAGAGTTAAGCCCTCTCACCGGAGCGAATAGAATTCCGCCTAATCGCAAATAGTTAAGTACCTACATGGTTTACATAGCACTGACGACAGATTTCACAATCCTGGAACAAGGCCCAAAGCGGGCAAAGACTGCCTTCACCTACACTCAACTACCCTACCACTGTAGGTACCGAGGAACTATTTACATCGTCACAGCTTCATCTCTGGATCACAAAACAAGTGCTCAAAGAGCTGCCTCACATCGCAAGTTAACGAGGTCGCTTCCGTGGACTAATTACATATTTCCGTAATCTCCTCCGCTTCACGCAGACTCTTCAAGACTGCCCTTAGTGCACCCGAGATCTCTCCGGACTGTCTGATACTGCAGTGTATGAACAATGTGTACTGTGTGTAGTGGCCACCCTTGGGACAGAACCAGTTGGCTGTCATACGGACTCCAACTCCGACTGTTATGGAGGTGACTAGCCTCGTTCCCAGGCCTGTCTCGGGCCTGGGAATGAGGCTAGGAGGTGACAGTCTAATACAGTGCCATTTCTATAGTTTACAGAGGTGCATGGCCTGCCTATGCAGGTTTGTGGTTCGGCTGCTATACACAGGTTTGACTTTGTTTTCCGCAATTGATTGTGCTTAGAAAGTCTCCTAAGAAGCAAATATGTTTTAGGAACTGGCAATATTTCTCAGGTTCACTTTGAGAGGAACCAGCGTCTGGAGGCAAGGCTGAGGCCGGAGGACACCTACTGCAAGCCAGCGTTTGCCCGGGCAAACAAGGTCTCCAACCTGGTGCTCCGAGTGAAGAGGAGGAGGAGGAGATCGGATTGGGAGAAGGAGGGAGAGGGTGGAGGGGAGAGAGGTCTCATTGCTCCTGGTGGGGTGGTGCTGCAAGGAGAGCCTAAAGCAGATTATGAATATTCTGCTGAAGTTGTTGGCGTGGTCAACACCAGCTACACGTTCCCAGGTGCGCATTCCCAGACCGTTCCACTTCCAGTTTTGATTGCTTGCAGAGCAGCCTGGGAATGAGACTTCACTTGTGCTGAAGTGTGAAGTGGTTGGGAACTTGCAGTGCATGTACCATTGGTGGCCCCGATCATTCCCAGGCCCTCTCACTCACGTCCCAGTCTCCCAGACCCTCCCACCTCCAGTCCCTCCTGGGACCGAGGCTAAGTATGCAGGATGAATGTGGAAATACTAGCAAGCATCCACAAGCAGATCAGAGGTAGTGCAAATAATTGCAACCACACAATTCCAGTTCACTCTTATACAGTGCATGTGCAAATGGCTGACCCTTGGTTGGATCTCCACAGATTTTTGTAATCAGTGATTATGTGATTGAAGTATATTGATTGAGTGAGTGAATGAGTGAGTGATTGACGGATGCTGTTTGTGCAATTCCAGGAATGGCTGACTTTCAGGTTCTTCCTCCTGGCCTGAGTAATGTCAGCCACAACCATCTCCCGGTCAATCCCCAAGACTTCCAAATATCAGGTACCCCATGGCCATGTGCTCGTAACAGTATATTAAGATATTAATCCAGTCCAACTTAAACTCTGTATCTCAGTGTCACTGACCTGAATCAACCCCAATTACTAGTACATGTACTGGAGATTACTGGAGATTACTGGAGATTACTGGAGATTACTAGAGATTACTAGTGATTACTAAGAGACTACCAGGAAAGTGATCATAATCAGTATCAACACAGCGATTTACTACATGGTCACTTGAGACAACTATGTACACTGTAGCAGAAACAGTGTACAGGCTTAGCCTGGTTCCCATGCAGGCCTACCCGATTTTCCATTCTTCGGTTTGTGTATACACGGAATTAGAAGAGCGGTGAAAAACAGGGAAGGCCTGGTACCATTCATCACGTGGGTGACGTCAGGTGGACGTAGGGGGGGGGGGGGGGGGGGGGGGGGGGGGGGGCGTTGTCATTTCAGCAGGTCCTGGATCAGTTCATCATCCAGTCGGCAAGGTTCAAACACTCCGCAGCGCTCCAGACACTGTGCATACACAGACACTGTGCATACAACTTCATTGACCACTGTTTGCAGTTGGGCCCCACCCACCTGACATCATTCACATGATAATACAGGCCTTCCCTGTTGTTTACCCTTCTTCCGCATCCATGTATTGTTGTCAACACCAACCAAAGAACTGAAAACGGGGTAGGCCTGGGAATGAGGCTAGTATGTGCTCCATTAGCACTTTGGTCCTGAGTTGCTGGGTACTAGAGATAACTGAGGATTACTGACAATTACTAGAGACTACTGACGATTACTAGAGACTACTGAGGATTATTAGAGACTACTGATGATTACTAGAGACTACTGACGATTACTAGAGACTACTGACGATTACTAGAGACTACTGAGGATTATTAGAGACTACTGACGATTACTAGAGACTACTGAGGATTAGTAGAGATAGAAATTCTATTTCCTGGGCCATTCAGCATGCTCCTGGTGAGAGAACTATATAGTTTCTTGCACCCACATTACATGTTAAAGGCAGCTGTAGAGATGAAAGGGGTGCATACGTTTTTCTCACCCTCACAGCCCCTTTAACGTTTGTTAGAGAATAGGTTGCCATGATTCCCCCTTCCCTGTCACTGGATGTAATATTGAAATATTTTCTCATTCTTCAGAGCCTTTGGATGACTCGTTTGTAAGCCGTGACCATCCCTCCTTCCTCCCTCCAAACGTCTTCTCCAAGTTTGACAAGCCTGCCAACTATGGGTATTTCTGCTGCTACTTATAATTATCAGTCTGTACATCTATAAAAGCCAACTGACATTTCAAGTATAATTGTTAGTCCGCCAAAAGGAGACTAGACTCTGTGAGGCCAGATAAAATAATTAAGAACATGCACTAAGGGGAAGAATATGTCTTCCAGAGCTTCATTTGCATACAAGCATAAATCCGGCACAGTGATGGAAAAGGTTCCGCAAATGTTGCAATTGGCCGGGTATCCTGATTAGCCAAAGTGTCCTTAGCTCATGGTGCCCTTAGGAGGAGGGTGCCATTGTAAGCTCTAATGCTGACTTTGATCTTTAGTGACTCAGTAGACACCGTAAGATTCTGACCTCAACTTTCTATGCAGGTTTCGCTCAGATTCGAAGGCCAAAGTGGAGCCAAGGGAGGGGCCGGTGTCGCAGGTCAAATCCAGGAAGTTCATGACTGCATACGCCATTCCCTTCGACTACAAGGGATGTATCCTCTGCGAGTTCACCTGGTGTTTACGAGAACGGTGACCCTAATGTTCATGTGAAAACCTCAATCTGTCTGAACTTCAGTCAAATTCCTAAGACTGAGAGGGGAAGGGAGAAGTTAGTTGACTACCAGTTCACTTCCGCTAGCCTCATCTCCATCTTTGTTTGGTTGCTTGCAGCATATGGTAGCAGGAATGGTAACCTTTGTCTGTACTGCAGTCACATTCCAGAGACTGAGAAGTTCGTTGACTAGCTACCAGGTCACTTCCACTAGCCTCATCTCCATCTTTGTTTGGTTGCTTGCAGCATATGTTCAAAACCGAGTAGCAGGAATGGTTGAGTGCATGATCTTACAGCAGTCACTGAGGAAAACCATCATTTACGTACAGTTGTTCACTAATTGTTATTAGGTAGTCATGTTTTTGTTCCTTAACGTGTGACTACTGCAGCCATTCCCACTGAACCCCACCCCAATGCCCTGAGTGGCTCATACATCACCCATCCTAAATTCCAGCTGCTGAAGCAGGTTGGTTGACCTTGCCTCAGTTGCAGGCTCTCTCCTCAAAACCGGTGAGGGAGCCTGGGAACGAGGCTAGGTAGACCTGGGATCAGGCTGTTGGTGTATGCATGGTAGCACATAGTACAAGGGGTGTGGCAGGGGAGGGGGATCTCCGAGCTTTTTTTCCCCCCTTCCCAAAGCAACATCATTGATGTTGGTGAGGGTGGGTGCAAGCCGTATGACATTGCTCAACAGCTCAGAAATGCATGCTACATTAGACTGCAAAATCATATACTCCTTCTTTCTGCAGTTGTTCGAAGAGAGACCCATTTGGTCAAGAATGGCTCTTGACTCCAAAGTGAAGGTGCCCCAAACTTTATTAAGAAGGTGACTGTAGCAGATGAGGGGTAGCCTCATTCCCAGGCCCCATACGAAAAATGGGAACGAGGCTACATCCTACAAGTTCATAGTTTAGTCACCAAATTCCTCAAGATTGGACCTGATGATTTTATAATAATAGCAGGGTTCTGCCTAGAGGCTGACGTATAAACGTTGAGTGGAGTGGCTTCTGATGTGCTGTCTCCTGTTATTATAGTAGAGTGACAGGTACGTGGCAAAGAAAGCTGAGAGGTGGCCGGTTAGGGCTGACCACTGCCGACCGGTGTGGGCAGAACCCTGCTATATTGTCTTACAATTTGGGATGTGCGTTTGGAGGTGGGTAGGTCAAGCCAGTACGTTTTGATAACCGATAACTGTGTAACCTTTGGAGAGAGAATAATCCACTGGGACCAGCTGGGATTCAAACCCAAGACCATCTGAGTACTAGTCAGACGCTCTTACCAATAAGCCACTGGGCCCACGGCAGAGGAGCGGAAGCAAGTCTGCATATAGCAGCACAGACTAGAGGACTCAGCCAATTCCAGCTGTCTTTCTCTCTCCCACATGTATGTTTCACTGCCATAGATGGAGATCCCCTGCAGGTGGGAATATGGGTACAATTAGTGCATTGCTGGCCTGATTGAGCGGACACTCTCACGTACTATCTACCACCACAGCCTCCGGCAAATTTATCTCCCAATTGTCTGACTAGTACTCAGTAGCTACGTCTTTGGTTCGATTCCCACTAGTCCCAGAATTTTGTCTGCTCCCTCTCCAAAGCAACACCTGCTACATAGAACCCTGAATCAACTGATAACTGTGTCCCCCCCCAATGCACACACATGCATCCCTGATCAAAGTCTTCTGGCACTGGTTGCCTACAATGTAACATCAGGTCCCTGGAGGACTCTGTGGGTCAAGTTTGGGTACGACCCCCGGGCAGACCCCTCCAGCAAGGTGTACCAGTGCCTGGACTTCCGGCTGCCCAAGGAAATAGACATTGTGGAAGCAAGAAAGAGAATGGGAGTACGATTCCAGTCGGGTATGGTGGGTATAACATGAACATACCACTAGCCTCACTTCCCTAGCTGCCTTTTAGAAAATTGTTGGCGGGAGGGGGGGGGGGGGGGGGGGGGGGGGGGGAGGAACATGGGGGAAATATGAGTTGCCTTGCATACATAATTCAGGGTCAAAGCTCAACATCACCATGATGGTATTTCAAGCAAATGGTTTGGAGATGCCCCCTAAGTTCTTGTGTTGCAGTGAGAACATCAAGTTTCTGCGAGCACTGTGCTCTACCCTGTCCCTGTCTAGGCTACTCAATGAAGCAACAGAGAGAGGAAGACAGTGCAAAAATGGCTGAAGAAAAGCAGAGTGATGAGGAAACGGTGTATGTTTTCACTGCCAACCAACTTCCGAGTCAGAGACAGATGTTCTACCAGCTCTGCGACCTGAGAGAGGAGGAGCTGCAAAGAGCTGTCCATAGCAATGACGGCAGGGAGACAACGTGTTCGGTAAGGAGCTAACTAGCTAGTGAGATGAGCTACTCAGCCAGAGTGTGTATAACTGTAGTGCACTTCACTTCACAGGAAGGCTGTGGCTGGTGTGAGGAGAACACGTACGAGAAACTGAGGAGAGATCTTGTAGACTTGATGAAGAAGACTGCTGAAAGAAGTAAATATGGTATACCTGTTAGCCTCCTTATTCCCACGTCCATATAAGGAGGTGTGATCAGCCTAGCCCTATGCATTCCCAGAATTCCAATTTTGGTCATGAAAAGTGGTATACGAATATCCTAAAATAGTGCTACTCACGTGACCCTCAACAAATCAGACGCCTCAGAATTGATCACATGACTAAACATTAAATCGCTTGGTGCACACTTCAGTGTGCATTATCACACTTTTCAAAGACCAACGGCTGTTTCGAGTCACAGCAGTGAGTGTATAGCACTATAGTAGTTTAGATACCTGGTAAGACCTTTTACCATGTCGACCTTGACTTTATTGACCAACATGTTATAATTTCTGCAGTCAAAGCTGGAGAGCCAGGAGGTCCCTCGACCCAACCGTCTGATCCCGATATAACTACCTAGCTGGTCATGAGCCCTCCACAAAACTGTACACTCTACTACAGTTGTCATGGTTTCAGTGTTGCCTGAGTATACAATGTTAGCCGTACCTGATGTACATCCACATGCTTTCATTGAATTATAGTGAACAGCTACATTTACATAACACAGAATGGTTGGGTGCAAGTCATATCACAGAACGGATCATTGAAGACATGAGAATATGCCAGTAATTTTCTGAAGGAATTTCTGCCGTGTGGTTTTGATCTTGCAGGCTGTCTGCTATCCCCTCAAGCTGGCCAGTACATCCTGAGAGAGAGGAAGTCCACTGTCAATGTCAACAGAGACACTGGACAGGCTTAGCCTCGTTCCCAGGCCTACCCTGTTCTCTGCTCTTCGGTTTGCGTTGACAAAAACACACGGATGCGGAAGAGCAGCGAAAAACTCTCTTCCACATCTGTGTATTATTGTCAACCCAAACCGAAGAACAGAAAATGGAGTAGGCCTGGGAATGAGGCTAGGTCAGGCTGAATTCTTGCAAACATGACCCACATTATGCAACCAAAGGTCAAAGGTGTGTATTGCATTCTCTTGTGATCGTTGTATTTGAGTGTGAATCTTTGTCAATCCGTCGTCTGGTGGCTCAGCCAGGCTCACTGCTGGAAGGAATCTCTACCAACCTGTTCTCTCCTTGTCCAGGTCTACAATGTATCATGACTGCATGTGTCAATATGGGGGTGTGGGTTTCTTTAATGACGGCTAGACTGCACAGTACACATGTAGCTATCTCATGCAGAACATCACTGACTGGAACTGGTGAGGCTCACGTTTACATATGCAGAACATGGAGCTATTGCAAGGTCACACAAGACTATCATTGAGCTCTGAAAGCTGTGTATCACGGATGAACGTCTCACTCCCTCCTCACCTAAGATGATATTATAACCAGATAGCTCACAACACTGATAATAATACATGGCATAATACATTAATGAATAAAAGCCTACTGGCCCAGAGGAATACGTTCCTGGTCCTTGTCATGCGCTCTAAAAAAATAAGAAAGCAAAACTTATCCACCTCTCGAAAACACAAGGGGCTAACACATCCTCAGTTCCCATAAATTGTACACTTTTGAGAGTTGGGATCAGTTGTACCTGCATTCCAGCATGTGTATAGAGGAGGAGCCTAAGTTCACCTCTGATCTTGTCTGAATGATTATCCCCCAAAACACAAGGCATGTTGTTCACCCATCCACCATTTCCTCTGCTATTGGAACCCCCAGGTGCTTAATGTCCAGGAGTATTTGCAAATGAAGTCTGAATCCGCTGCACCACGTGATGAAAATAGTATACCACTCCATGTTCTTTCGCCATCCACGCCAGACCATCAGCCAACGCAGTAAACAACTTTGGTGCTGATCGTAAACCAAAGGGCAGCACTGCATCTACATACACCTGGCCCTCCCACTGCACTCCCTACAAGGAAACAATCTTGAGGATGCACAGGCACCATTCAATAGGCACTTCTTATGTCCATCTTTGCCATCTGCGACCCCAGACCCAACTCAAGTACAAGTATATAGTTCCCGAGGGGAACCCTGCATTCACCTCTGACCATGTCAATGATTATCCCCCCAAATCATTGACATTGTTGTTGTTTGAACTGAGTGCTACATTGTGCAAGTCTCATCACCATCAGAGCCTAAAGAAGGGAGCCATATCAGATCTGGCATGGTGGCACAAAATTCACAAATTCCTCAAAGATTGGGATGGTGTCTCTCTTCTGGCAGCTACGGGGGGGGCAAGAGCCAACAGTCACCTTGATATCAGATGCATCGGGAAAATGGGGTTGTGGGGCCTTTTGGAATTCATGGTGGTTCCAGTTGGCTTGGAGCGATACGGCATGCACGGGTGAGGTCAACATACAAATGTAGCAGCGAAGGAGCTGATCCCTATCGTGATGGCAGCAGCCATGTGGGGAAAGGCATGGGAAGGGCAGGCGGTGTGCTGTCGGTGTGACAATGATGCTGTGGTGGCAGTGCTGAACAAACGCACAAGTAGGGATCAGGATCTGATGCACTTGCTGCGTTGATAAGTAGGGATCAGGATCTGAGGCACTTGCTGTATTGATTCTTTGAGCCAATGTTTTCTTTTATTAGTGCAGTAGCGTCTCACATACCAGATGTCCAAAACTCTTTGGCCAGACAATTTGTCCAGAAATAAGTTGCCCTCAGCCATGGGCCAACGCCATTTTGTCTTATCAGTCCAAAACACCTCAGCTGCTAGTGGACATGCTGATCAAGCAAAAACCAGACTAGACATGGAGGAGGCTGTTCAGTGCTACTTTGAGAATGGTTTAGCACCATCTACGAGGAGAACATACCAAGCTGGTATCAACAAGTGCCTTGCACAATATTAGTTTGGTAAGCACTCCACTACCGGTGTCTCACCTAGCTGCCATGTTGAGTGTCAGTGGCTGTGGACGACCATAGCAATCCATGCATCATTGGTCTGCAAAAGTCAAAGACAGACCAGTTGGGGAGAGGAGTGGACACATACTTGGGCAGGATGGATGATGATTTGTGTCCAGTGGAGGCCTTGCTGGCCTACATGTATATGGCAGTTCGTGGGAAGGAGCCTGGCCCCTTGTTCAGGAAGGCTGAGTGATGGTTGCTGTTTGACTAAAGAGAGTGAGATCTGCATTGTCTGTCCTTGGCACCTCCTAAAGTCGGTGTCCAAGAGATTGGTGGCTCCGGTTCTTCAGTAGGGAAGTCAGTCCAACTACATGTATCATGTCATCCCTATTTGTTATTTATTCACCCGGTTCATTGGCTCGTGATCAGTTCTATGAGTGAGACGTATAGCTTGGAGGGAAAGCTTCGCTTATAAGTGGACGGGATTGGGGTAAAAGAACCCCAAATGGGCCCTCCAAGTAAAGTAGGAGGTAAGAAAAAGGAGGGTGTGGTCCCAACGGGAAAAGGGCATGGCATGTGATCAATCAAATGGTTGCGTGGTCTGCACAAGGACAGCAGCACTTAACAATAAATGATATGGTCCCTGCAAGGTCAACCCTGTCTGGTCTACATAAGCTTCTGTCTCTTTCCTTGACCTCCTGCTGATGGCAGACCTTTGAGTGTAGCCCACAACAAGTTTCGCAAATGTGCGGAAACTTGCATCTTGGGCCATAAGAGCATACATGTGCACCTGCTAGCTGTCTCCGCCCTTCCATTGGCCTCTTAATCCCAACTGACGGGACCATCCACTTCCCCTCTGAACACGGTCCACCCACTCTCTACCTCAAGCGTCCACCACAGACCTCTTGATACACCTTCACATCCATCCCCGACCAAGTCTTCACCCCCGTTGATGCCATTTTCTCACGGAAGGACCCATATCATACAACCGCCATGCCAGGTCTCTCACCTCCATGTATGCCCTAAGGACTGTCAGCATGTGGCTCATATATGAAGCCCGAGCTACATTCGGGAAACTTCCCTAACGTCGCCGCCATGTACCTTCCAAAACATTGGGTCCAAGTGATATATCTGTAACAGGCTTCTGTTTCGCCTTAGCAGCCTAAAAACCACCACTTTCTGTGTCTCCGACTCCATCATCCACCTCTCCATCAACGTCTTTGGCCGGAATTCAGCCAAGTCAACAAACTCCCACCTGATTGCCTTCTCATATGTCCACTTAGGCAGCGAGCCCAGACCTTCTCCCAACCAGAGGAGGGGGGGGGGGGGGGGGGGGGGGGGGGGGGCGCCCTGGGATTCCTCCCACCCGATGTGAGATGTAACAGCTTAAAACAAATACAAGGTTATTCAAATTGTGGTCTGATAGTGATGATAGTGATAGAACGTACCCACCAGAAATGCATCTGAGAGCATCGATTTCCAAAAATTTCCTGGGGAGGCATGCCCCGGCCCCCAGACTCCCCTAGGAACGGTCATGTTATACATGGCCATACCCTTGCCATCACGCAAACCCCCCCCCCCCCCCCCCCCCCCCCCTTAAAAATCGTGTATGAAACCCTGGTGTTGTACGTGAACACTTGCAAGATAAACTCTTCCGTGAAGGAATGCACTAAAATGGGGCAGGAAGTTCAAAGTGCAGTAACAAAACGTATCCCAAACTCACCGAAGCGACCATCTTGATATGTCTGTCTGTGATGACTGTCTCCTTGTTCTCCTGCGCCTTTGAGCTGGCCGCCTTCGCCAGTCTGTTCAGGGAGAGGATAAGACTGAGAAATACCTGCACACAAGAAGGAAGAATACGCTGACCTTCAGGAAGGGGGGTGGGGGGTATATCATCCTAGTTGGGCCATAAGAGCATACATGTGCACCTGGTAGCTGTCTCCATCTGCATGCAGCAATGGCAGACCAGATATGCCTAGTCTGGGGGGACTGATTACTCTGCTGTGGACAGTCTGATCCTGGGGGACCGGGGACTGTCCACAGTGTGACAGCACCACACTCAGTAGAGTCTAGCTGTTCTCTGCATAATCTTTTGCAAATCCCACATACGTATATAATGCAGTTTAACACGCAGGGTTAAACTAAGTTAACATGAACGAGCACTGAGGGGGTGTGGTGATGAGCAGAAGTGAACTTATCCAGGGATGCGCATGCATACTGATTACTGTGGTCACGGTGGCTAGGGCAGTATGCATGAGCTAGTAGGCGCATGCGTGCCTTGATATCGGTTAGTTACCAGTTAGTTACAACAGTGCAGTGGTACCATGCAAGCAGCAATTCGATGTTCCCTCCCACCCACCCTTGATGCATTTAGGTATAGGGTTGATTGTTGAACTGAATGGTGTTTTGCACAGCAGGTGCTCATATATGATAATTATGACCTCCACTGAGCAGGGAAAGGTGACATGCTCAGTGTGACTGGTAGCTTGTGGAGACTGGTTGGCTATAAAGGGTTAGGCGGGATGCTGGGCAGCCTTCAGGGTAACTAACTAGGCTCCCAGCATTGTCCCCCAAGCTCAGGGGCGGAACAACTGTGTCCCCGATCATCTGAGAGCTCGGGGAAAACTGGTCTCATGCTACCTCCCGGCAAACACAGGAGTTGGGTTCAGGTTTGGTCGAATACTTGTATACTATTGTTACAGTGTTGGTGAGTGAAATGTTAACTGGTACATGTAGACTACATGCCACTGATGAACTCACAGCCAAATCTGCTGATTTTGAGATGTTGACGTCTCTCTTGCCTTTTATAACCCTTCTGAGCGTTGCTCTGGAGTACTTTCTCTTCATTCTCAATAATTATGCACAAATTATGCTCTCAGTCCTTCCCGCCACTATTCAAAGGTCAGAAGGTCAAGGTACGGGTGTTCTCTAATTAGAATTTGTAAACACAAAAGCTGCTAGTGGCGCCATGGCGCCATTGCACTGCTGAACTCTTTGCAGTTTGACAGCTAGCTAACTGCTAAATACCACGAATGGTCAAATTAAGGTTGGACGTTACAGTGAAGTTGCGGAAATGGTCAGATCCCGTAGATCCAGTAAGTTTGCATGCAGTTACAAATGAGTTAGTTGCAGTTCATTACGGTTGCCCTCCTCCAGAGGGATGTCATTGTTAAGGTGGTCCCCCCAGAGCAAGGTTTTGGCTGCCCTGGATAGTCCCCCTGGACTGTCCATAGCAGAGTAATAATTGGTC